>PVIJ01004860.1:0-111461 GCA_004024925.1 Scalopus aquaticus | reverse complement strand
CACACACACACACACACACACACACACACACACACACACACACTTGTATTTTGTGCTGTCGTAAAACCCACGTGTCCAGACGGGAAGCTGCCAGAGCGTGGAGCCGTGGAGCCGGGACGCGGCGGCGGCCGAGCGAAGCAGCCCACCGCGGCTCCGTCCCGCGCCCGGCTCAGCCGGCGCTCCCCGCGCTCTGAGAGGAATCGCCCTGCGCGCCCCGCCAGCCTCCGCCGCCCTCGCTCGAAGCCAGGGAGGTTTCCCGGCTGTCGGCTGGCTGGGGCGCACCCCCGCGCCGCCCAGGGGCATGTAGCGTACCCCGGGCGCACCCTCTCCCGCGCGCCCGCCGAGACGCACACGCGCGCCCGCCCCCGGCCGCGAGCTCAGGTAAGGGGGCTCCGAGAGGGCCGAAGGTCTTGAACCCGGGCGCGAGGGCGGAGGTCCGGCGGGGGCGGGGGGCGAGACTGTCCCGCCTCCTGGCGCCGGAGGCCAGCGCGGCCCAGGCGCGGAGCCACTCCGGCTCGGGTCGGCTCCGGGCGCCGGCGGAGGGCGGGGGCTGCGTCCCGCGGCCGAGTTCTGCGGAGCGCCCCCTCGCCGGGCTCGGACGGAGACGGCCCCGCCTCGGGCGCCTCGGGCCGTGGCCGAGGCTGGGTGCACTCGGCGCCCCCGCGCCGCGCGCCGCTTCGGAGAAAACTTTGCGCCCCGGCGGAGTTGGCCGGAGGGAGCTGCCGAACGCGGCCGGCGGCGCTGAGGGCGCGGGCTCCGGGGCCGGGGCTCGGCGGCCGGGCTCCCCGCCCCTCTCGCTCCAGGCCCGGGGCCGGCCTCACGCGCGCCCTCCTCTCTGCCCTCTGCCCCCAGCGTGAGGCGTCGGACATGCTGAAGCCGGGGGACCCCAGCGGCTCGGCCTTCCTCAAAGTGGACCCAGCCTATCTGCAGCACTGGCAGCAACTCTTCCCGCACGGCGGCGGCGGCGGCGCCGCGGGTCCCCTGGGCGCGCCGCAGCCCCTGCAGCCGCCGCCACCCCCGGAACGCGCCGAGGCTCCGCCGGACAGTCTGCGCCCGCGGCCGGGCTCGCTCTCCTCCGCCGCCTCCACGCCGGCTTCCTCCTCCACCTCGGCCTCCTCTGCCTCCTCTTGCGCCGCCGCCGCCGCCGCCGCCGCGCTGGCGGGTCTCTCGGCCCTGCCCGTGGCGCAGCTGCCGGTGTTCGCGCCTCTGGCCGCCGCCGCCGTCGCCGCGGAGCCGCTGCCCCCCAAGGACCTGTGCCTCGGCGCCGCCTCGGGGCCCGGGCCCGCCAAGTGCGGCGGCGGCGGGGACGGCCGGGGCGCCTCGCGCTTCCGCTGCAGCGCGGAGGAGCTGGACTATTACCTGTACGGCCAGCAGCGCATGGAGATCATCCCGCTCAACCAGCACACCAGCGACCCCAACAACCGTACGTAGCCGCGGCCCGCGCGCCCTCCTCGGGCGCTGCGCCGTCGAGCGCGGGCGCCCTGCGGGGAGGCGGCTCGGGAGGGGCCGCCGGGGGTGGCTGTCGCGCGTCCCGGCCCGCGTCTCCCAGGGCGCTGTGGCAGAAGTCGGCCGGCATTTGAGAAATTAGGGCGCAGCCGGGTGGCACCTCGGGGTTTCCCTCTTCTCCCTCCCCTTAACCCTGGCCTCTCAGCCCCAGGTCTTAGGGACCCGAGGCCATGCGCACTCGCTTGCAGATCGGTGCCCTCCCGCGGGGCAGTGCCCCGGACCGGGGCGGGCCCGGGCGGCCCTGAGCGGGGTCGAGGGAGCGACTCTCGGCGTTGCTAGAGACGGGGAGAAAGGGCTCGCTTCCCCGCGGCTGCGCTTTCCTCTGGAGTTCACTCGTCAACTCTTTCCCGGGCCGTGGGGTGGTCGGGGGACCCGGCGGGAGCTGCTGGCAGGCGGGCCTGCTGAAGTAGGAGTTTGGGGTGACGTTTGGTCTGTCTCTCCCTGCCGGCAGGCATTGTTCTTAGGTTTAATATTTATTTAGAACGGGTGGAAAAGAAAAACATGCCGGCTGCTTAGTGAGAAAAATTTTCCGATTTGAAGGCAGGGTCTTTCCCTACGGATCCCGCATTCTCCGTGCGTTCTTGATCCTGCAAACGTTCGCAGCCCGTAGCCACCCTCGTCGACCGACTGGCTTTTAAAATTTGGGTGACGATAACTTGTATCAGTAGCTTGTTTTCCTTGTCCCCGCGTAGATGGTAAATACGTAATTAGGCATCGGGTCTTTTGTAGCTTTTGGTTCCTCTATTAACAATTTCAGAAGCTTGTCACAAGTACAGTTGCATTTTGAGATTTTTGAAGCAAAACTCTAAATGAAAACCAATCCCTGTATTGCTTTGTATCCGCTTCTTTTGTCATTTTCAGAAGTTATGGGTTTACAGCTAAAGTATTAGGGTAAGTGCTAAATATACTTCCAGAGACTTCTGGAGAGAGGTCAAAGCAGGTTAAGGGAGTCCGGTTGAATGCAATAGAGGGTTTGAAAGATCAGTTCACACTCAGCTTTTTTCTTTATTTCATTTCTTCAACTCGCTGCCGTGTGGGGAAATTTGATCATAAACATTTACGATTATTCTGTTTTGAATAAGTTCCTTCTTGCAGAATGTCTGCCCCTCTGTGAACGTCTTAATTCGTTGTAAAAGCAAATAACTTAAAGTTGTACTTAAGTACAACCAAAGTCATTATTTGTACCAAAGTCATTAGTTGGATGAAAAACCCCTGGACATAAACGACCCTAGTGGTTGAGGTATACTAATCTTTTATTGTGGTTGGAGAGGATTGTTTTGATGCATATAATTATTACTAATAAAAACAGCAATTGTATTTACTTTAATCTAGAATCTGAGGGTAAAGCATTGCTTTAAAACCTGAGCTTTCCACTCTAGTTCGCTCTGAAGTTAAGATTCTTGCATTTCAGAGTTTCAGGAAATTAAATATATATGTTGCCTTAATGGATCTGAAAAATAATTATTTTCTGAAAAATAATTATTGCTCGTGTTGTTTTCAAAACAGTTCTTTAACAATGTGAAATAAAGAGATTGGAAATGCTTGGGAAAGGTGTTCTTTACGGCTAAGTGAAATATAGTCGGTGTGGGCTGGGAGTGCTTTATCACTATACAATTTCCCTTCTGAATTAAATCATTGTTGGAAAAGACACCAGCATTGCACCCCGAAGCCCTACAGTGTGCTAAGTTTCCTATACTGTTCACAATTTCAATACATTATCACCAGAGAAAAACCTAGAGTGATCAAAGAAAGAACTGGGATAGATTCCTAATTAATATATGGGTATTGAGCCAGCTTATTGCCTAGGTAACTTTCCCCCTCTGGCTAGAGGAAATGAATTATGATTTATTTAAATTATTCCTATAGTGTGAATCTTCTGGTTTCTCCTCTTGAGTGAACTGGACTGCTTCAGTGTGCAGAGTGCAGTGGAAAAGACAGGAGGGAAGTAAAATCAGATTGTCTTATTAGAGTTACATCTCACGTTGCTTCCTAATTAAAGAGCAATTGAGAGAGAAAATAGAAAGCTGAGGTAGTTCTGTGGAGCCAGGTAGAAATGGCTCTCTTCTTCCAGGAGCTTCTCTGAGCATGCATAGGCACTCATTTGAAATTATGGGGTGTGTTTACAAAGGTGAAGTGGGAAGAGAATGAGTTTATTAACTAGGGGCTCAAAACAAATCAGAAATGCAAATGGTGAGACATTTTTCCCCCTTGATAGGGGAAATTGGTATGTTTGTTACTTGAAACAGTGACAAACAGCTTCTCGTTCCCAGGTTGTGTGGGGGTAGGGGCAGAGTAGGAGGGGGCTGAGGGAAGCACCTATTAATTTATCATGTCTGAGAAATCTGTGAACTGACTGTTGGGTATTGCTTCATTTTTCTCCTTTACTTTGTATTGAATCATTTTTCTCCTTTTCTTACAAGACAAAGAAAGGGGTCCCCTTACTTCTCTATACCTTCTAGAAGAGGAACTTTTTTTTTTTTTTTTGGCTGGGATTAGTAGCCTAGGATCACTACTGAATAAGTAACAGTTTCACCTTGAATTTTGCGACATCTTTGGCAAATACCATGGCTAAGGCATAGTAAAGGGTGTCCTAGCTCTCGTTCCTGCTAAAACAATTAAGAACGGCAGAAACCATTCAAGTGAGTTCTTCCAGTAAGTTGCTGTTATCTGACTACTTGTATCAATTTATTTTGAGATTGAAGCACTTTTCCCCCGGTGAAGCTCTGAATGCTCAGCTGTCTCTTTCATCTTTTTAAAGTCTGCTAGTGTGTTCTGAAATATTCGTGGGGGAGGGGCCCTTTCTTCCTCTTCTGTTAGTGCTGCTGGGTTTGCCTGAAGCCATAACTGCCCACACGTGGGGGCTTTTCTGGTCTTCTGGGGGCAGGTGGTTGGAGACCCTGTCAGTGCCCCTGGAAGGTAGGGAGAGGGAGCCCCAGGTGCAGTTGGCTCTGCATTTGTGTGGCAGATACTGGGCTGTCTCCTGGGCTGCTTCAGACCATTTTGTCAAGATGTTTCTCCCCTTTTACCTCGGAGGGAGACGGGAGCTAAGTTCCACTTAATCTCTCTTCGCAGAATCGGGTTGTCTGTGCAGAACTTCCCCAACTGGAGATCTCCGTCTCCTCCCATTTAGGGGAGCCCCGCTGCACAGGTAACAAACAGCACTGGCAACGGTGCCAACCAGTATGTGCACAGGTGTAGGCGTAAACCCAGAGGCTCTCCTGTTGGTAGTGCCACCTTTGCAAGGGCTTGGGGAGAGGGCTTGGGGGAGAGGACACCTGGGCTCCAT
Organism: Scalopus aquaticus; assembly: GCA_004024925.1. Taxonomy (NCBI): domain Eukaryota; kingdom Metazoa; phylum Chordata; class Mammalia; order Eulipotyphla; family Talpidae; genus Scalopus; species Scalopus aquaticus. The sequence goes on along the minus strand of PVIJ01004860.1, from coordinate 106,669 downwards.
ACTGGTTTGTTGGTTGATGGCTCAGGGAAAGACATAAAGGAGGGGAGTATTTTCAGACCTTCCTTAATTTCTTCCCACCCAGTTGTAAAAGGCAGGTCCTGTTTGGGAAGTTCTGAGCTCAGTGACCCTCGAGCAAGCGGGCTCTTTGAAGCACCCCCCCCCCACCACTCTGGCTGGGTTCCTCCTACCCAGTGTCCCCGTCAGTGGCCAGCTGTGGCTGTGACTTCGGTTTCCAGCCCCATTCCTAGTGGGAGGAAGGATTTGCAGCAGTGTGTGGTGGTTTGTGCTGGTCTGTTTTTCTTTTGCTCTTTTTGGGTACAGACCTAGCCCCATCCTGTAACACACGTAATTCAGCTATTTTACATCATGCGTTATCTAGCACCCTGAAACTGAACACAGAGCCATATATTAGATTGAGGTTAGAGGAGGTGGCGACTGTTTATTTAAGGTGATAAAATGGTCCATCAGCAGTAATCTCCATCGATATGTGCCACCAGGAGATGAAGGATGAGGGGACAAGCCACAATTAATTGCCCTATAGTTTTGTGGGAGAGAGTGGAGGCAGCCCAGACCCTCTTCGATCTCCTCTCCCGCCTCCTATTCATCATCTCCGCATTGTATAAGGCCGCCTCAGAGGGGCAGGGGCCGGCGAGGTTTATCTCCGTGCAATATTCTCTCGCCCTCACACACTGGCGCTCCCATTTAATTTATTAATACAGTCATCGGGAAACAAATAAAATCCACATTTCCTCCCTCCTCTCGTTCCCTCCCCCTCATTATGTCTCCTTCTCGGTCCCAAGTAGGCTCTCTGGCCAGCAGAAAAAGCTCAGTAGTCTGCCATTTGCCGGGGAACTCCATGCTGTCTACTTAGCAGCCCCGGGAGGTGCGGAGCTGAGCTGCTCCTCTGGGAACTGGTCACACACCGTTCCCCTTCCGGGTAGCTGCACCCACCTGCCTTGTGTCCGGATCCACGTCTAGGTCCATTCCGAGGAGCTCAGAAAACCCTTGTCTGCTGGAGGAAAAGGACCGGGTGGGTGGCTGGCAGACTAGGGGCTCTGCAGTGTAGGTGGCAGCGGCCACATCTTAGGTTCTTAGAAAGCCCTTCCTGGGCTGTAACGGGCAAAGCCATCAAAATTCAGAGTTAGGTGCAGGGACTCCAGCCGGCAGATGCTGCCTGCCACGGGCAGCTCACACCAAAACCCTGTCTAGCTGGGAGTGCAGGGGGAGAAGGTGCTGGAGAAGGGGCTAGAGATGGGAGCTGAGCCCCAGTGCCCGAGGCCCCAGGAGGCCCCTAGGTCTCTTGCCCTGGGACTTCTGCATCCATCACTCCGACCTGTGCTCACTTGGGCCTCCAGCAGGCGGCACTCCCCGGCTCCTGCCTCCAGGTGGGGATCGATGGCCACAGGCCCTGGTGGCTCTGCCTTTGGGACTGAGGGCTGTGACCTCCTGGGGAGGGGGGGAGTGGAGGATTTATAGCCTGAGGGGTACTGCCTCCATGGGCCACTGTGGTAGGCTTTTCAGCTGCTCCTTGGTTCCCTTTGCAGAGGGCCTGTGAGGGCAGGGAGGGCTGTGCGGGTCGCTGGGCAACAAAGGCCCAATGGAGTGGCGATGCTTCCTGCATCCTGACCCACAGCAGGTTTGCCTCCCCAGATAGCAAATGCAAGCCCCCAAATGCCTATAGTCCAGCTTTCCTAGAAAGCACAATGAAATGCTAGAAGACTATGGCCTGTTTGGCTCCCTTTCACATAGACCACAAAAGTTGCACGTATAAAGACAGAACTGCAGAAAGACAGCCAAGCGTGAAGACCAGCTCTTCTCTTTACTTGGCCCGAGAGTCTGAAGTCAGTAGTGAACAAATCTGCAGCATAAGGATACTCCTTAGTCCCCAGGTCCTTACATATTCGTGGACATTAACAAAAGTGAGAAAAGGGGCCATGACTGCTCCTGACCCTATGCGGCGCCTCGGAGTATCTTGCTTGCAGAATATGAGGCTGTTCCTTAACAGATACCAAAACCTTTTTCTGAATAATGATGATGAATTTGCACCAAAACTTACCTGAGTTTAAGAGCAAGATGGAATTTGGTTTACCTGTCTTTATGGAGACTAATAGTTATATTATTGTATATTGCTTGCCCTCATATGCTGTGTGTATTGTAGGTGTTCCTTACATGTGTAATGTATTTGTCATGTCTATACACACATACATATGTATCTGTAAATATATACGTGTGTAATTGGGCATCTGTTGAGCTTCTACCCCCAACTTTTTCATATAGGTGTTTGTGGCTTTGCTGTTTAGAAGACATTCTGTTCGAATGTCCACTTGTGGCACATTCATTAACTCTGAGTAACCAGTGACTTGTTGTAAACATCCTTAAGCTCCTTTGGGACTGCGGGACAGAAGTCAGAGCCAAATCATCTCAGTGGCCCATGCTTAGTGTATTAAGATATAATAGCATTAGACTGTAACCTGTATTTTGACTTTTCTGGCAGAATATTTTGATGGAGTGTGAAGTGTTTCACAAATTAACACTCACAGTGCGCGGACTAATTAAAATAGATTGATCTTGCCTTCTCTGTGGTGGACCTAACAGAGAGGTAGTCCTCAAGATATTGGGAAAGCCTCAGCTGTTCACTCTGCAAAATGCTGCTCTTTAGTTTTTTCCAGGGAGACAAATGGAACTTAGGAAGCTGAGGAGGTCTTTCAAAGGACAGTTTTCTCATGCGTTACACGTATCCGGAGTGTGCCTGGTGTCAGTGCGGATGGTGGCTGAAGTTGGTGCTTTTGTTCCTTATTTTATTCCTGCTGTAGCTGGTGTAGGTTACATGTTGTGGAGATGTAGGAAGTGCCAAGATCGCTGCTGCAGACTGTCGGGGAGTGGATACCAAGCACTCGGGCTTCTCACTCTTTGTTTCACTGAATCAAGCAGAAAAAAAAGTCCTGAGCAGTTTCCTGGCATGATTTATTTTTATTTTTATGGGCATATTGCCTTTGCCTATTGTCATTTGTTTTAGCTTTTTTGCTCAGTGCTGAAAGGCTATCTCTGAAGTTAGGCACTAAAATTCCAAATTATGGGCATTGTCCATTTACTTTCCTAACTCATTTTCCTTAACCTCCCCAAGCCCAAGAGTGAGGGAAACAAGCGGGGAAAACTCTGTAATCCAGGCGTGCTACAGCAATTTTTTGTGGTCCCAGTATACTTGCTTCAGTGAAATATTTCATTTCTACAGACTGAGTTATGAGTTTGGATATAACGTTTTCCCAGCTTTCATTTGTCTTTGGAGTCAGGTTGACCTAACTGTGAATCTTTCCCTACACTCTCCAGTTTATGATCCTTGGTCAGGTTGCATTGCTCGTGAAGCCTCAGTTGCCTCATCTGCAAAATGGGACTCATGATACTTAGATGATGTACTGGTGGTTTGGTTTGAGATAGGAGCCTGGCTCCTAGGGGCTCTGGGGAACTCTAAGTTTTTTTTTTTTTTTAAAGATTTATTTTTTATTTATACATACAAGCTGGGGTACAGGCCAGAGGCATGGGGCAGCGAGAGGGTTCACCAGAGCCAGAGTGGGGAGCAGAACAGGCAGATCAGAAATACACTGCTGAGGGGAGCAGCGGGTGAGGCAGGAGAGGTCTGCCGCGCCATGTGGGATTCTCCCTGGCTGGGCGTTGAACTCGCGTCGCAGCTGCCGACAGCTCCACAGTGCAGCGCTTAACCGCTGCGCCACCAGGGAGGCCCAGAACTCTAAGTTTTATTGTCTTTGCATCCCCTCTTCATCTGTAAGTTTTTCTTTTTACCCTCAGAAGTTTGGGTGAATTTGTGAAGGGTGTGTCCTGGAGGAGGCGACAAGGGGATCCAGTGCCCCTAGGAGCCAGGCAGTTATCGCAACCCAAATCACCAGCACATCATCTAAGTATCATGAGTCCCATTTTGCAGATGAGGCAACTGAAGCTTCACAAGCAATTTAACTTGACCAAGGGGTCCTAGGGTCAAAATCTGAACCTGACATAGTTTTCACATTAGTTGTGTGTTGGAAGAGGGGGTTTCCAGAGCCCTGAATACAGAAACAGGTTGTTGGCTGTTTCTGGCTGCAGAGACAGGTTGTTGCTTTTAACTGTAGAAGTCTGGGGTCACTTCCTAGAAGCTGTAGTCAGGAGGTCCCACAATTCCTGGGCTCTTTTGGGAGGACTGGAAGAGTGGCAAGAGGAGGGTCCCCTCACTGTGTCATGGCTCATGATTAGGTCTTCCTTTGTTGATGTCCTCAGGATTCATTTGTCACATGTTCCTTGGGTGGTTTAGCTCTTGCAGTACGGATTGGGCACAGCCCTGCTGACACACCGGGCCTGGCTGCGTCCAAGGCTGATGCAAGTGCCGGCGCCCCCGTGGGCAGTCAGCCGCCTGAGGGCAGTCCTCTGCCGCTGCCCCGCTCTCCCTGTCTCTGCCAACCAGGACTGCCCCAGTGTCAGTTCCCAGTCACAGGTGCTCTTTTGCAAAGGGACACAGGGCTCCCCAGGAAGGCCAGGCTAAGGAGGCCCGGTTGTACCAGTAGGGATCTGAGTGGGGGCTGGGGGGAGAGGCTGCCTCCTTGAGGCAGGTCTGCTGAGCAGGGCGCAGACACAGCGGCTCCGCCAGGCCCATTAATAACCTGGAGGGCGCTGCGATCCGACAGCATGGTTGCCGCAGGCCCTGCTTCCCGCAGCCAATTTGCCTTTTCCTGCCCAGTTCGAGTCGATGGACACTGGCCATCCACAGCCTTCTGACCTGGAGGGTGGGGGTTCCCGCTCCTTGGCTGCTCTGGAGAGCTTCAGAGGGGGGTGGCTTTGTAATAGCGCTCACTTAGTTTATGATGCAAGATAATCTCATTTTGCCTGGGAATCAGCTGTGCTGGAGTCGGGGCCCTCTCCTATGAACTGTTAACCACACCACTAAAGACCCATTACCCTGATCAGTGCATTTGCCATTGGTTTCTGTTTGGCTACTGGGAACCGTTTGCCCGTAAGCACAGGTACCCTAAACCCTCCAGAACAGAACCCCTCCCATTTCCTACCCACCCTAGCAGGAGTGCCCAGAGTGGGAGTTACTGGATGAGCTGATTGGACCCCAGCTGGAGTGTGCCCTCTGTGACTGTGGGTGGGCCTCTGGCTCCCCTGGACCCCAGGCCTGCTCTGCCCTCTGCTCTGGGCACTTCAGGGGGGCAGGTCCTGAGGAATGGCAGTGGCACTTGACATCAGACAGGTCCTTCAGCTGACCTGCTGGTCTTTAAAGTCTCTCCTGTAATTGTAAAGAGACCTGTAGAATGTGTGGCCTGAGATCCGAGATTGGGCAAGAGAGGGACTTATTTTGTGGTATGACGCCTGGAAACACTGGAGAGCCAGTGGGAATGGGAGAGAGGTTAGGGGGAAAGGGAAAGGGGGGAGGAGAGAAAGGCCCGAGGCCAGGAGGACAAGCACTGCCCTCAGTTCCAAGAAGAGAACCCCACGTCCGCTCCCATCTCCAAAGGCTTTTTGGGCCACCCAGGACTCAACCCCAGAAGGACTTAGGCGTCCAGAGTTTCCAGAGAGCCCACCCTGCCTATTCCCGGTCCCCTAGAAGCCTCACTTTCCCAGAGGCGGCTACAGGCACAGGGCAGGGCTCTTGTGTAGGGATTTACCAGCCGATGGGCCTGCGCTGCTGGTTAACCCTCTCCCTTCCCTGCTCCCTTGTTTCGGCAGGTTGCGACATGTGTGCAGACAACCGCAACGGGGAGTGCCCGATGCACGGCCCGCTGCACTCGCTGCGCCGGCTCGTGGGTACCAGCAGCGCCGCGGCCGCCGCGCCTCCACCGGAGCTGCCCGAGTGGCTGCGGGACCTGCCGCGGGAGGTGTGCCTGTGCACCAGCACCGTGCCCGGCCTGGCCTACGGCATCTGCGCGGCACAGAGGATCCAGCAGGGCACCTGGATCGGCCCCTTCCAGGGCGTGCTTCTGCCCCCTGAGAAGGTGCAGGCAGGCGCAGTGAGGAACACGCAGCATCTCTGGGAGGTAAGTGCGGCCACCCAGCACCTTGCTCTGCTCTGGAGCTTTGATGGGCAAAGAGCCAGCCCTTGGCCGGTGGCAGCTCTGGGGAGAGCCTCTGTGTTCCCCAGGAGTTAGTGGAGAAGAGATTTTCTGGTCTTGCAATGCCAGACCTGGCACAGCAGCACCCTCACCGGAAAGACAGCTACAGGTTTCTGAAGGTGGAGTCACCTTAGCCTGCCTGTGCCCCAGCTGGGCTGGGTGTTACCCCTTGGTCTTTTTAGATCAAGAGAGGTCAGCTGAGAAGATAGAGCAGAGGAGCTTGAGCACTGGGGCGTGAGTTCAGTGACCTTTACGCCCCATTCTAAGCTCTTTTGATAGGTTTTTGCTCACTGGACAAGAGGAAACTTAAACAGGAGGAAGGGGAGTCAGGCTCACGTTCTCAGATTAAAAACAAATTTGTAAACACCAAGAGACTGCAGCGTCTCACAACTTTGTCTGGACCCAAACGTGGCAAATCATATGGTGAACCAGAAATGATGAATTCTGCTGCTTCCCTGACAAAGTACAATTAAACAGTGATCTTCAGCTAGATAGAAAATCAAAGTATAGGATGAGTGAGTGCTTTGGTATAAACCAGTGGGTGATAATATTTCAGTGGCACAATCGTACCTGATGCTATTTTTTTAAAAGATTTATTTATTTATGCATACAAGCTGGGGTACAGGCCAGAGGCGTGGGATGGCGAGAGGGTTCACCAGAGACAGAGTGGGGAGCAGAATGGGCAGATTAATGGAAACACACTGCTGAGGGGAGCAGCGGGTGAGGCAGGAGAGGTCTGCAGCACCATGTGGGAATCTCCCCGTCCTGGCTTCAAGTGGAGTTGCAGCTGCCGACAGCTCCACAGCGCAGTGCTTAACTGCTGAGCCACCAGGGAGGCCCCCTGATGCTATTTTTTAAAATAAACAATAATTTGAAAAACATTAAGATTTTTCCTAGAGATTCAGATTTGATTACTGAGGCTCACTCACAAAGAGACCACCCTTAGGTAGGTAACACCCCCATTAATCCAAGCTACCTCCCACCCCTGGGGAGTTAGTTATAAAATACAAGATCCTGGCAGCTTATACAATAGGTAACTCTAGCTGAGGCTAGGCAGGTAATACCCAGAAAAGAAACTTTCTTAAATTCCAGGGGCCAAGTTGGTTTCCACTCTGTTAATAGGTCATTTCTGCTTCCACTTACCACTCAGCTTAACTCAGTGTCCTGTCAAAATGGTCATTTACTGTGCACTTGCCCAGTAGCCACTAACTAGAACTCCTGGGACTTAGGGATTCACTCAGCACCCACTCTGGCTGGCACTGTGTGAATGAAAACCAGGCCTGGTGTCCAGAACTTTCCCTGGCTTGTGGGCACTGTTATGCTGAGGCCTGTGTCTGCAGGGCCACTTTGGACCAGGGAGGAGCTAAGTGTTGGGGTCACAGCCCTGCACCCCACAGCAGCCACAGAACTGTATAGTCCGCAGCTGCCCACAGGTGCTCTATACGCAGGCCCACACAGTATTTCAGTCTTTCAGAGTAGGATTCTTGAATGTGAAAAACAACCTGGGCATATTTGTGTTGGCAGTTGGTGTTTGTTTGTTTGTTTGTTTTTAAACAAATTTTCAGAAGAAAGTAGGGCTGGAGAAAATGGTTTGGTACATTGAGACAGGTGAGAAGTTAGAGCTTGTGGCACCCTAATACCACCCAGTTAGAGGTTGGCCAGTACTTTTTTCTGAGGAAATGGTAAAACAGTTGTTCAGAGGTACAGCTATGTTCTATTTAAAAACAAAGCAGGACACCATTATATGGCACTCTGGTGCCTCAGGTTTAGTTCCCATCCATTTTTAGAGGGCCAGGGGACAGAAAAAAAGTTCATTGGGTTGTTTCTTTTTTTTTTTTTTTTTGTAAAAGGCTTTGGCTCTCTGTGGTGCTGGCAGGAGACCACTCTACATGCAGAATATAATGATACATGACCTTACTGAAAACGGGAGACTTTTCTTTCGTACCTTTACTTGCACTTGATGAAGTTAAAATATTGTTGTAGTTAAAGGGCCTGGGGAATTATGTGGCTTTTTTGGTTGTTGTCAGTGGACACTTTAGTAGGCACAGAGTGCCTGTTTTTGGGGGGTATAGGAGTTGATTGTGTTGGTTGGGGTGAGTGGTACGTAGAGTTGGTTTCGTATTATCAAAAAAGATTTGCAGGGTGTATGCTTGGATGCTCTCCAGGGCCCTACTCCTAAATTTGGGGCATAATCTCTGTATTTTTATCATATGTAAGAACAGTTAGAATAACATACGTTTAGAGGATTGAAAGGATTGTAAAACCACAGACATGCAAAATGTGTCAGTCTCCTGGGAGATCATATAAATGTGACTGATTGGGGCCAGGTAACTTCATGCCAATGTCCCTTTGAAAGATGAAACACTGACTTTAATAGGTTTCAGGCCTCTATTAGTATTATTATTTTTAAGCTGTGAAGCATGAGTTTATTTAAAAATTTTTTATGAAATGTGATGATTTGAAATAAGTTACATTCATAACAGAAGATTCTAAATTTTGGATTGTTCCTTAAATTTTCATCTTTCTTTGCAAAGCTAAATTCTTTGTGAAAGTTTTTTAATCATTATGCCCTTTATATTAGAAAGAACTTGTAATTGGAATATACTGTAGGCCTATAGGAAACTTTCGGGAATAATTATTTAATGACTCATGGAATAATTATCCACTTTTAAAATATGTTCTTTTAGATATCTTCCAGAATATCAGGCCGACATAAAGCAGATCTTTCAAAAATTAAAAGCAGTTGAATCATAACCACTTCATTTTAAAAGTCAGCTGTAATGTTTTCTCTTCCTCACATTATTTAAAGTAACTTGCTGATGAAGAAATGTCTTTGTATTTAGAGTTCAATACACAGGTCCTGTTGGGTCTTACAGGATTACTTATCTTTATTTCAGGACAATAAATGGATTGCTAATCTTTCCCCGTCACTGTTTCCAAGTAGATGATGGATTTTTGTTTCAGTTTACAGTTCGTTGTTTTTAGTACGGTTGTACTTTATTATACACATGAAGGCTTATTACAGAAACAATCAGATTCACCTTAGTTGCTCCTTTTGTTTAATCATTAAAAGCTCTGTTTTCTTTGTAGAAAAATGATTTTTTAGTATTTAACATATATCAGCCCTGGAAGGCTCGTTTGGTGGTTTGTAAGGGTGCTGTTGTTTTTTTAGTTAATAGTTTCTTTGTATATGATCCTCATTCTTAAAAATAACATTAATTTAAAGAAAGTTTATTATTATTCCATTACTACCAATATTGACACTTTGGTGGTGTTTACAGGAAATTCTAAGGATTTTTCTTTCTTTTTATTTTTAATAAGAAGTCAAGGCAATTTTTTGTATAGCTTAAGAAAATTGACAAACTAAAAATCAGATGATAGTCGATTTGGGGGTCAATTTCTTTTAGAGTCTGAATTTTACTGTGTTTTAAAAAATAATAAATTGAGATTGTTTAATCCACCCTATTACATTTTTATTTAAAACTATCATTTGCCTTGATTATGTATGTTTATCCTAGCAAGACTTGGGTATATGATATATTTCTAGTTATTTGAACATGATGGGAAAAATCTTTCTGAAGACATTTCTCAGCAATTAGGTCTTATTGATGAGAGTGAGATAATTTTATTCTAATGTGTTTTCTAATGAAGAAATGAAAAGACACATTTGATTCCAACATTTATGAAAACATTATCTCAATTATTAATGTGCCCTTTTTCCCTGGAGATAAATTAATCTAGTTGCTCATGGTTTCCCTTTCTGCTTAACATCAGAACTTAATATGCCTAGACCTGAGGAATGTACACAGTGTGTACTTAAAATTCTACTGGAATAAAATACAGAAGTTTAAAATAAAGTTACAGTTTAAGATAGGCTAGAATTACTCAGACCTTTCAACTCAAAGTCCGATTTGAGAAGAAACTTTAACAACAATGACAAAGTAAATTGCACTTATTTTCACCCTAGAAAATTTACTCTGTTAATTGAAATAATGCAATGACTTGTTAGGATTATGGTCAAGGTGGTAGAAAGAGATTTACTGTTACAGAACCCGTCTTCTGAGTAAATTTGACTGTCTAGTTTTCATTTGGACTGTGTGGGAAACTTTATTATTTTTCTTCAGAAAAACAAAGGGATACTATAATGTGGCCTTTTTTTTCCCTGTGGTTTGATTTTGTGTCATCATATTTTAGATTTAATAAGAATTTTGCTTTTAAGCAAATGGTCTATTTTTCATCATTACCGTTTAGCTTAGGTCAAAAGATATTAAGTGAAAACCAGTATTAAAAATATATTACACATTGCTAAATGTTCATATTTCAAAACCATCACAGGCAATTGGTACTAAAAGGAAACAAATTGATTTCATATTTTAAAGGTGTTATATGTGTTGCAATAAATGACCCGATTCCATATCCGCTTGTATTTATCTAGATGTTGGAAAAAAAAATTCAAAGTCATCATTTTAAATTAAATTAAAATTATTTTAAAATTAGCAGAAAACACATAAACATTTTCCAGTGATCCTACTACCACTGTGTCCTCCACATTTTGCTTTAGAGACTTTGCCTCATTTTGGCCTGATTCACCAGAATACCAGGGGATAGAATTATGTGGCTGCCGCAGTTATAGTGAAGTAAAAATTGTGTTTCTCAGCAATTTATCATTTAATGTACTAGACTGCCTGTCAGCTTAGTTATGAATATGTCACATACATGAACTCCAAATAATTTCTCCTTAAAAATAAACCGTCATAATGTTACTATTATGTTTTAAATTATGCCGAGTAACAGCTGGCGGATCTCTTTGGCTTTGCCTCATTTGATCCGAAGATGTCTTTTATACTGGTGCCCATTTGATAGAGTGTGAGCATTTTATAGTTTTACATAAACTATAAAACCATCTGCCGCCTCTTGGAATGGTCTCCAGCATTGTGTTAAAAATCAAAACTTAGTACTGACATTTGGCTTGGGAAGGGCCATCTACAGTCCTGGTCCTTTTGCATGAGGGGTCATCCGGCACAGTGCCACCCTTGATTTGCAAAGCCCCCAAATGAGTCTGCTTTTAAAAAATATCCTAACAGCTATTTGGAAATCGTCTCGTTGGAGAGATTTGATGCCAGTATGCGTGTGACATTACAGCGCTCTGGTTGCAGATCCTTTATAAAGAGAGATGTGTATATCCGCAGACCATTTTTCTCATTAGCCAGTGACGTTTATCTAGTGTTTACAGATTGTGTGTCTTACAGATAACATTTTGTCCCTGTGAGGAAAATAATTCACAACTATTTCTTGGTTCTTAAGTGCATTTTTCTTATATCATAGGATTTTTTTTTCCTGATTCCACATGGATTTAAAAGTAGAGTGTGGAATGGGAACCAGGATCTCAGGGGTTAGTGGACAAACACAATCTGCCTTCCCAGTCATTGTGTGGCCGCCAGCCACGTAGTCAGGATGTGCTGATGGTAACACTCGGCCGCGGAACCTGCAGGGGAGCCCTTTTATTTCACCAAGTCAGTGAGGGCAGTTTTCGTTACTTGAGTGAATGTGCTGTTACCTGCATGTCACTGGAGCAGTTCTGTCCACGGCCCAAGCTCCCTCTCTCCTCGGCAGGGTGGACGTGGTCCCTCGGGAGTGCAAAGGACGTCCTGCTGTCCCTACAACCGCCATGAGGAGACTGCCTCTTTCCTTCCTTTCTTTTTTAGAACCATACATACGCCACGATTGCTTGCGTTCAGACATTCCTTGTGTATTTACACAAGAAACACAGACTCCAGCCCCACTACTTAGCATAAAAGCCAGAGAAACCAGAGCAGAATCTACTTTTCCTTGTAGACATTTGCCACCTCGCTCAGATAAGTTACAGAATTCCATTATCCAAATTGTTACACATGTGTGACAGAGGTTGACCTTTCGTCATGTCAATCCTTTTTGTGTGGGCCCCAGGCTCCAGCCTAATGGCTCAAACCCTGATTTACTCACTGTAATAAGGGCAGGAGGTCGAGCAATTGTCAGGCTGCCTGTTCGTACTCTTCTTGGAGCCTGGTTGAAGGCTGTTAACACAAAGCTTTTCAAAGTGAATTTACAACCAGCACCACTGACAGAGGCCAATCAGTGCACCATAAATGTCAGGTTAGTGAGATTGAGCAGTAAGTAAAGTACTGACAGCACACTATTGGCTGGAATCAATTGGCCAAGGTTTCCTGAGGAGAGCAATCTACGTGTGGCAGGCTTAGGGACGGACGGAGTTGGGCGAGCAGCCTGGCATTGCAGGTGGGGCCGGAGGTAGACCTGGCAGCAGGAACCTGAGAGTGGGGTGTCCGTCCGTGAATCCCCCATAGGCATCAGTACATCTGGCATCACCCCTGTACTTGTGCTTTAGGATCTGGGAGTTCAGAGCGGCCCCGCCTCTTGAGGCTTGGCAGTAAATGATCACCCAGAGTTAAAAAAAAGAGAGAGAGAAAAGTGATTACAATGGGAGACTGTGGGAACGGGGGCACAACCAGGGCACGTACAGTTCAGTTCATATCCCAGCACTGCCACAGGAGTCCCACCAGGGCACAAGCACATGGCAGCCCCTCTGAGGCTCTTCCTGAGCCTCCGCAGTGTGCAAGTTTCACCGAAGTCACTAACGAGTGATTATGGGTCGAGGGTCTGAATATCCATGAGATACGGTTTCCCCACCAGACGGAATGTTTTTATCATTTTGTGTAATGACAGCCTGGACAACAATTCATTTAGCTCTGAAGGCATCAGCATTAAAATGGAGGAATCCATTAAAATGCTGTATGCAAGGATTTATAAATTAGGCAATTTCCTTGATTATTGCAATCATTTACAAAATTGATTGTTCCAGTGTGGTATAGACAGATTTCAGCAATGATCATTGACAGCAAGGGCATTCTCTGATATGTATAGCTGCTGGTCGCTAAACCAGGTCGCTATTCCTCACCCCTCCCGCTGTTCTTGGTCTCAAGGTCAAGCGGACCTTCAAAGATTGTAATCGTGAAGTTTCATTATTTTTGGAAGAGACGCCCCAGGTTGTGAGGTTGGGTGCAGTTTGTTCTAAAGGTGGTAGCACTGCTTTTATATATTAATCTTAATTTTAGAGGACGGTGTGAATGTTCCTGATATGCCTCAGAGCAGTAGTACAGCTTTGGAGAGGATGCCAACCTCAAAGGAAATAAGTTTTGCAGTGGCAACCATAAATATTTGTTTGAGTGAAGAGCTAAACATCAATAATGTGTTTTATTTGTTGTTCCTTAGAGTTCTAATTATCCAATGGATGTAACCTAGCCACTGGGCTTTCAGTCAATTAATTCTGGAACGTTTAGTGGAGACATTGTTACAAGTGTGGAAGCTCAATGTGCTGCAGGTTTTCCTATACAGGAAGGTACAGGGACAGTTCACTTGGTGCTTAATCACTAACCACAAACCGCGAAGTCGCCTTTCTTCTTGCAGTATCAGAGCTGGGCACAGCAGATGTGTCCGCAGCACTCTGGCCACCGAGGAGAGCTGGGCGTGTGGTTTATGCATCGTACAAAATCACCTACTTTAGATGTTTGTTTTTAATCATCATTTTGTTTTTCAACATCATTTTCCTGTTTGGGAACCCTAACACTCAACAGGGCTTGAAAATAATAACACTTTAGAAAATGGTTTTAACACTGTTGCGAAGACCAAAAAATTTCTGGGTGCCCTGATTTGACTATAAAATCATCTGAGTTCCAGACAGTTCTTTATTTCAATGGGGGAAATGTCATGTTTCAGAAAGTCCTGGGCTTGGGGGCACCTTGTGTTTATTTGGCTGTTGCTGAGTAAGTCAAGTTTCTTTTCATTTTTAAGTTTTTGTAAAATTTACTGCATACAAATTGAGTAAAAAGGTGGTGTTTTTACTTCAGTGTCTTGAGGTTATCTCCTCATTGTTATTTAAATATTTTTTCCAGGCAGTTTTTCTGGTTTTTGTTATGACTTACAAGATCTATGACTAGGTCTTTCTTGGGTGGATTGTGAATGAGGCAATCTGCATTTCAGATGTTTTTCTCAGCGCCCTTGTGCACTTACTGAACTAAAATTTACAGTGTGCACTTGTGAAATAATGATACAGGATTAAGCCCATTTTATTAAAATGAACAACGTTTTTCAATCTCTCTGATCATTTCGTATTGAAACTCTCTCAGAGAAAGAAGTGTCCTCTATAGAAACACTGAGTATACTCTAATTCAGTAAAAACTCTGTAAACGCTTTTAATTGGAATCAAATAAAATGTAATGAAGTCATGTTTCGGTGTCTTATAAAGAACCAACACCTAAGTGTTATTTGCCCTGGAAATATTAATGTTTATCACAAAAGCGACAGTGCTAAATTTTCAGATACCCATGCAAATTCCAAAATGGAAGATAGCCTTATAAGTACATTGTAAGTTAGAGGACAGTGCTTCAGAACATGCTATGGTCATTGCAAACTAATACTCCAATTCATTTGTGATATAAAAAAATGCACAAATAGTTCCTGGGAGAGAGATTTCTGGAAAATACTGGATTTCTGAGGCAAATACTTAAATTCAGTTTATCACTGTCTAAAAATCTGACCTGAATAATCCACAAAGAGGAAAAGCTCATTGTTAAATATTAAAATGGTGGAAATTTTCTGTTAAAATAAACATAAACATAAAAAGAAATCCAACCTATGTAAAAGTATAACCAGTGATAACCATTGTAGTTGATTTTTATAATCGCCTTTGAGAGAGAACTGTGCAATGTAATGCACATTTATTTCATTTTTTAAAGGTTTATTTATTTATGCATGTAAGATCGGGGGTGTAGGCCAGAGGTGTGGGGTGGTGAGAGGATTCACCAGAGACAGAGTGGGGAGCAGAACAGACAGATTGATGGAAATACACTGCTGAGGGGAGCAGTGGGCGAGGTGGGCGAGGTAGGAGAAGTCTGCTGTGCCATGTGGGAAGTTCCCTGGCCAGGGATTGAACTCTTGACACAGTGGCTGCAGTAGCGTCATAGTGCTGCAACTTAACCCCTTGTGCCACCAGGGAGGCGCCTCTAAAGCACATTTTAAAAACAGCAAGCACTGATTCCATTTTCATAGAAGCTTCTGCAAATGTTTAAATATGGCTTACCCAGGAATGGATTTTGATTGTGTGTCTAGTCTCTTTCTCCCTTTAGTTTATCTTCCCTGGTGGGAAATTTCATTAACAGCCTGTAAACCCAGCCCTCCCTGGTGGCGCAGCAGTTAAGTGCTGAGCTGTGGAGCTGTCGGCAACAGCGACGTGAGTTCGACACCCGGCCGGGGAGATTCCCACATGACGCGGCAGACCTCTCCTGCCTCTCCCGCTGCTCCCCTCAGCAGTGTATTTCCATCCATCTGCCTGTCCTGCCCCCCACTCTGTCTCTGGTGAACTCTCTCACCGCCCCACACCTCTCTCTGGCCTGTACCCCAGCTTGTATGCATAAAATAAATAAATCTTTTTAAAAAACCAAAAAACCTGTAAACCCTACTTATATTCTAGAAATACTTTTACCGATGTTTTCATGTTTTAGAGTACATGTCTTTAATGATATGGCCAGAGTCTCATTGGCTCTGTAGGGAGATTTTAATTCTTACAACAGAAGAAGAAAATTTTCTTTATTATACATGAAGGTATTAACAAAAAAGGATCAAGTCTGTTTGAAAGGCTTTTCTAAATAGGAACACTCCTTAATTTAGGTGTATGTGAGAGTTTAGGGACACTGCTTAATTTCTTTGTACTTTTGTTTCTCCATGTGTAACAGAGAGTCATATTGAACTGCTATGCAAATTAAAAGTTGTAATATTTATCACTTTTCTGTAACAAAAAAGATTTTCTATTTTTTCAATTGGGATTTTAATAACTGTTAAGTCTCTAGTAGACTTGGCACATAGTCATAAAGAATCTCATTATTTGTTAAAATAGGATTGTACAAAGTAGACCATGATACACAGTTTATAGTGAATCACTTTCTATAAAACTGGGTTTAAATAATATTTAAATGCAAATTAATTTCACACTGCTTACAAGGAAAAAATACATATTAAAGGGATACCATACACCATAGATGTGACAGAAGTCTTTGCATGGCTTGCATATTTAAAACTACAGTTCTGGTCAAGAGCAGTAAGGGTAACTACAAATACAGGCACATAAAGAAAATTTCCTAGGTCTGCATGATTTCAGAAATGATCCCTCTTCGTCCTTATGACAGAGAACTGACTATGAAAATGTAAGGGAAATGACTTAGAAACATTTAGAAATATCACAAGGAATCCCTAAACCTGGCTTTTAGACCATTGAGCTCAAATCAGCAGTAATTCATTAGGTAGGTTTGACAGTGGGTGTTGACTCATGAATAGAAAAATATATCAAGGCTTAGTATATAGAGACCTGTCAGTAAATATTAAGTAACAAATCAACATAGTGTCACATTCGTCACTGTCCATGAAAGTGTGTGGGCATCCGTGTGTGTGTGTGTGTGTGTGTGTGTGTGTGTGTGTGTGTGTGAGAGAGAGAGACAGAGAGAGAGAGACAGAGAGAGAGAGAGAATGCCAACCTGGCAGTACACACTCCATCTTGCATAGAAACTGCAGTATGTCATAATCCCTGAAATAATCAAGGTGTGCTTCAGGAGGAGGTGGCATTTGGTCTTCCAACTCTCAGTGGGTCTGATTTGTGCAGCCGTGAACTGTACACCTTAACTCCCTCGGCTCTCACTGGCGCTACATCCCACGGCACTGGCCTCTCCATTTCTTCTGCCAGTCCCTTCTGTGTTGTCCTCTGCCTACAGAGAGGCCATATGCTCGTTGCCTGGCATTTGCCACTTGCGGTCTGTACATTTTCTATATGCCAACTCTCTGCAACTTTGCTGATCTTTTTCTGCTTTCCTCCTCGGCTTCCCGTTTCTCTCATGAAGGGAGATAGCCCAGTGAGTGTGTCGCCTGCATCCTGAGATCACCTGTTCCCATGCCTTCAGTTGCTCCCTCTGAAGGATGCTTCTCAGACTCATTTCCTGCGTGGACCTCTCTTAAATCTATATCCTTAGGTGGCTGTGGGCCATCTGTTTTTGGATGGCCTGGCAGGATTTCAAATTGAGTTCGCTAACGCACCCCGGCCCCCCACCATAGGTGTCTCTTTATCCTTAACTTCCAATGCTCTCATAGTTGTTTTTGGTCTTCCAAGTCCAACATTTTGGAGTTATTATAATCACTGTTTGAAATATTGGTAGTCCTGGCAACTCAGTCTCTAGCACAAAACCACTTTATAAACACTTGCTCTGATAGTAACAAAGTGAACACAGTTAAGCCGAGACATTGTGTCAGGCACTCTGCTAAGAGCTCTATGTCTTAATTCGTTCTCAGAATAACTCAACAAGATAAGGGCGCTGTGCTCGTTTTTCAGTGGAAGCAATTTTTCACATGAAGACAGGGAAGTTAAGTAACCTTCTCAAGGTCCTATGTAGCAAAGGTAGGGTTTCCATCGAGGTGTGGTGGGCTTCAGAGTTGTAGTTCTGACCTGGTCGTTTGAGGTTCTTGCCTTTCCCACTGTTGGACCAGAAATCTATTCCAGCCCTTTCTCCCGTCCCCCATCTTTGCCATGGACATCAACCTGCAGCTGGCCCTGGCCTCTGGAATGGGGGTGCACCCCCCCCTCCGTGGTGGACACTGCTTCACTGTCACCACATCTTCCTGGACACCCCAATGCTCAGACCCTGGTGTCATAGGTCTGTCATTTATCCCATGAAAATGAAAACTGCCAGCATTCAGAGAAAGAGTTTATTGAAAACCTACTACGCATGAGGTGTTGTGCAGGTTACTGACCCTGGCAAGACCCATTCTGCCCTCAGGGACTACTGAGTAGTAGGACCCTGACTCAGTCCCTCAGTTGGAAACAGTGTTAACAGGTGCTTGTTGTGGCACGTAGATAAGGAGAAGATGCAGGGGGAGGTGGAATGTGAGCTGGGGACCCACATGTTTAATTCATGGAGTGTCAGGAGTTGGGGGGTAGTACACACCCTGGTTATGGAGCTCCACGGTCCTTTCAAGCCCAGTTTCCTTCCTCCATCTGCTCAGTTACTCTAAATCAGCTGCTTCCTGTCCTCAGCCAGAGGACTTGCTCATTCCTGCTGCTACTATTCTTCCTTCTTTTCCTGTTCAAACTCTTTTACTTTGAGGATCACTTCTTCCCTTCAGCCATCTTGTTGACAGTTGTTGAGGTTCTGCTTTATCTCCTGATACTGCTTACCGCCCCTTTTGTTTGGAAAACTCTTATTTGGAACATACTTAAAACACTAAAAAAAATTTCCTTATTTATATGTCATCTTTGACTGGGAGGCCAGTGGCCACAAGCACAGCCAGTTCAAAGAGATGTGGTCGGAGGTGAGGTCAGATGAACTAGACTGGGGGTGGGGTGGGGGGAGGGCTTTGTGTCTTATTCTTTTCTTTTTAAGATTTTATTTATATTATGCATACGAGCTGGGGTGCAGACCAGAGGCGTGGGGCGGTGACATGATTCACCAGAGACAGAGTGGGGAGCAGAACAGGCAGATAGACGGAAATACACTGCTGAGGGGAGCAGCGGGCGAGGCAGGAGAGGTCTGCTACGCCATGTGGGAATCTCCCCGGCCGGGCATTGAACATGTGTCACAGCTGCCGACAGGCCCACAGCTCCACAGAGCTGCGCTTTAGCCCACTGCGCCACCAGGGAGGCCCCTTTGTGTCTTACTCTGAGTGCAGTGGGTGTTCGGGAAGAGAAGCCCAAGCCGACAGGTTGGTTTTAAAGAGACCCCTCTAGGTGTCCTGGGGAGAACAACCTGGGGCGAGGCAAGGGTGGATGCCTGAGGAAGAACTCAGAGGAAAGGATGTGGTGGGAGAAATCTGCTAGGAGTGTGAGCGTGAAGCTTTGTCAGATCTGCAGAACCATGTGGGGTGGGCTGGGGAGTGAAGGATTGGGGGGCCGTGACTCTGTGTGTGGGACCTGTCAGTGGATGTGGACTAAGGACCATGTAGTTAGGCATCGTACTGTGTGCCTGACCTTGTTTCGTGCCTGTGCCAGTAGTGCCTCTCTGGCCAACCCGACAGCGAAGCAGCGTCGGGACTGTGGATTGTCTCCACACTCCTAAATGTGTTGACCAAGTGTTGGAATCTGGACATGGCTCTTCCCTGTCTGCTCCCATGGAGGGCTCCCCCAGAGTCCTTCCCCATGTATTCCACTCAGAATCTCACTGCCACCCCTCCTCGTCATGAGGCATCTAGCCCACATTCAGCACCCAGGAAGTACATGTACACGGGCACACATGCTGTTTTCTTGGATTTTTCACCGTGCTTCTGTGAAGTCTTTATTTTTATGATGAAAAAAGCTCAACATGTTTATAAGAAGAATTTGGATCATGCAGAAAACTATTTTGTGCAGAAAACAAAAATGAACCAAATTAATACGCATTGCCGTGAATAGTATTTTAGTGTAATATGTACGTGAAAACAAGCCCTTTGCCTCTTATCACCAGATCACATTGTATTCTTTGAGAATACAAGCACACACTTTTATTGTCTATGTACTCTCAGTATGGCCGAATCAAAATTTTGAACACTGTGTTCAGTCTTTCCTCCTTCCCTCTGACTCTCTTCACTTTGTAAAGTGAATCATTTGACATATTGAGTGTATTCGATCATGTTTGTCCAAAGACTGCAGGAAAGAATCAAGAGAAAGACTACCTTTCTGCTAACAGCTATAAAACTGAAAACAACAGGACATTTGTCCGTTGCGTTCTAATTGATATGAGATTTCCTAACGCCCACTAATTGATGCAGCCTCTTCCAGGCAGGCGCCCTGTCCCACCTCTGCCTGGTGCGCGGGAGACAGGACAGCTGACTGCACCCAGCAGCTGCCTGCTTGTTCTCTGTAAGGCCAGAGAGCTGGCTCTTTTGACCCGTGTGCTCCAGGGGAGCTTTCCATCTGTCCAAATGTTAGCCTGGAACTAAACGCCTCCACACAGTGATGAAATAACTAACAAATGTAGTGACAACACTGAACATACGGCCTTAATTTTTTTCAAATTGCTTGCATTTATAGTTAATTCAATTTGAATTCTAAGTCCCATCCATGGGAATGACTCATGCACTCATTATTATGTGCTTTGTTTTCTAAAATGTGCAAAACAGAGAGAAATTGGTTTACAAGCTCTGCATAGGCCAAGGTAGTGTTCGACTGGTCTCCAATGGAGAAAGTCATTGTCTGTCTTCCCACGTCCTGGGTTCTAGGACTGGACTTACTTATACAAGCAAGTGGAAATTGGTCCTAAAAGCATCTTTGACTACGGTGGCAATTGGAGGGGACACATGTGCGTATCAGACTTAACTGTGTACCCATGAGAAAAAAATACATTTTCTTTTATGGGATGTGTTGCTTCAGGCCAGCTAAAAGTGTTTTCCAAGTGCAGATGTTCTGGGATCTAGAGGAGCAAGTAGATTAAGCTTTATAGGTTGTGAGGAAAATGAAGCGGTGGGTTCAAAAACAAATCACTTTCAAACTATGAAAGACTGGAGAGGAAGTGTCCAGCAAACACCCATATAAATAGAGAATTGCTGAAATATTTGGATAATTTTGAGAATAAATGCAGGCTAACATTTTTGGACAGTGAAATCAGCTTTTCATAATAACTCTGTCTCCCAGCGAGTAATTTCCTTGTTCTCCCTAATTTACTTCACTTCTCAGCAGTTGGCAGATTCCTGTTTGTACCGAATAAACTGGCTTTCCAGCTACCATGTTCTCTTGTCAGGCCCTCGGTTCCTGCTTTTATGTACAAGTTGGTCCTTGCCACCCTGCCAGGGAGCTGTGGAGCCCTGAAAAGGCTTGGGGTCTCCTGATGGCTCCCCCAACCCAGAACTTTAGAGATGCCCAACAGTTTATTTAAATTTGGATCCAAGTCCAGTAACTCTAGAGTTATGCAACTTTTAACACTTTCACTGCTCTTGGTCAGGCATGTGGGAGAGGGCAGTGGTCGCCATGCTAGGGGCCTGTGGCTCAACTAGTCACAGCCAAGACTGAACTGCCCTCGAAGGTAGCATGTTACTGGAGGTACCTTTGGGTTTTGCCATTTTTTTCCTTCCCAGAGGAAAGGAGCGGTGCTGACTTCTACTGAGAATCCTGTTTGATGGCCTAGCTTGATAGAAATTTCATGCCTTTGACTTTGGATCCAACACGTTTGTATCTGCAAAGTTTTAGATGGGGGGGTTTAGAGACATTTTGGAAAGGAGTAGGTAGTCAGTGAGATAGAAGCTTTCATTTTGGTGTTGCGTCACCTTTCCCTTTGGTTAGAGCCAGGGATGGACACTTCCCAGCTCATTCTGGTGGCCTAAGCTCTCTAGTGATGGAAGTCCTTTTTCAATCTTTAGATAGTCGTTAAGCAGGGAGTTTCAGGCAAAGCAACTGTGGGGTGTGGCATATGGGGATGAACCTCAAGTGTAAGCAGCCTTTGCTTTGCATGCATGGTGAGAGTCACACCAGGACCCAGAGCAGGGACTGTGGAGATGTGCAGTGTTAATGGAGATCGTCCCAGTTCTGGAGGAGTTGACGCTGTGAGCGAGGACACCCATTCAGCCGGTCATTGAGCATGTCTCTGACAAGCTAGTCCAGGTACTCTGCAGGGTGCTCTCTGGTTAGGGTGTTAGAAAGACAGTCTGTGCCTGGGAGGAGCTTGCAGTAGGTGAGGAGGAGACCAGAAGCAGAGGAAGATATTAAGTGAAATAAACAAGTCGCAGTGACCATTATAATGCAATGCCTGATTGTGAAAATCCAGAGGGATAACTGGGGAGAGGGATGAAGGACCAGTTGGGGAGGTGAGTCATCCAAAGCCTCTGCAAATGGGTTTGCAGTCAAGCTTTTCAGGGATGAGTGCATGAAGCGGTAACCAAGACGATAGGTGGAATCAAGTTGGGAAGAATAGCGAGTGTAAAAGCCCACAGGAAGAGGAAAGGGATTGTTTTTATTTAATAGGTCTGTGGGTTGCTCAGTGAGTTGGTAGCAAGAAATGAGGCTGAAGAACCAGGACAATCCTGAGATGAGCTTTGGGAGGGCCACTTTGAGAACTGAGATTTGGAGTGCGAATAGGAAACGGCCTTGTAATCTTCAGGAGGGTGACTTGACAAGGGCTCAGTGCAGATCGAGAGGAGACAGTTTGACTCAGTAGAGAAAATTTATTTTTTATCTTTAAAAATTGAAGTAGCATTGCATTGGAGCAGTATCCAAGTCTCAGTGTGCATTGTTTTTTTTTTAAAGATTTATTTATTTATGCATAGAAGCTGGGGTACAGGCCAGAGGTGTGGGGCGGCGAGAGGGTTCACCAGGGACAGAGTGGGGAGCAGTTCAGGCAGATCGACTGAAATACACTGCTGAGGGGCTCAGCCGGCAAGGCAGGAGAGGTCTGCTGCGCCATGTGGGTATCTCCTTGGCAGGGCTTCGAATTCGCATCCTGCTGCCAACAGCTCCACAGCGCAGTGCTTAAACCATTGGGCCACCAGGGAGGCCTTTAGTGTGTGTTATTGAGAATCAACATGAGTACGTCCTGCAGTCAGTTCACGCTCACCATCTAGCTCTATCCTTCACCTGCCTCTGTCCTCTTTTCCCAATCAGTTTTAGTTGATTTTAGCTATTAGTGATATAAGTTTCACTGACCTCCGAGCTCTGCTCTTCACTGAGACTGATGAAGACAAGGGTAAAGCTAGGAACATCCTTGAACCCTGGAAAATCTGAGTGACTCTAGCGCAGCTTATCTGTCCTGTGAGCTGGCGTCAGGGTGTGTGTCGCATTTAAGACACCTGAGTGTGGGAATGTTTTAGATGTAATATGTGACTTCAGGGAACATCTGATTTGATCAGCAGAGGGGTGGAAGAGGAACATGTCTGAGTAGAATGGTGCTCCAGAGGGGAACAGGCACCTCTGGAAGCGAGATAGCAAGTCTCCTGTTAGAAGCCTTCTTTTCTTTGTCACAGTGGCTGGGAGGATCTCATGCAGAGGTGTGACTCTCTGCTGGAGCAGAGTGGAGTGGTCACACTTTGGGACCCATGAGTGCATTTTAGTGCCATTCAGTATCCAATTATCTCTGGCCTTATGTCATCCTTCAGCAGACAGCATTGAACTGTGCAACGAGAGAGCAAAACAGACAAATACTAGAAAACTCAGCTGTCTAGGACCAAGAGTTAAAGGGGGGCATTCTGGAGGTGGGTTTCACATGCAACTTCCAAAAAAAATTAGGTAATGTACAGAGTAGCTGGTGTGTAGCAGACAGCATTGACTTATTATTTCTCATATGCCAAAAAACCAAAAAAGAGAAACTAACCTAAACCAGCCTCCAAAGTAGCAATACTACCAAGGAAGGTGTTTTTAAGTGACCCAAGATTAGGGTAAGGAAAAGTAACTGAGAGGATTTTGTTAATGAAAGAATGAGAACAAACTGGGTGACGGAGGTGAGAGAGGTTCAGAAGGGGGGGGCTGGGTGCAAGGCCCTGAGAAGGTGTAGGGAGAACTGCAGGGGAGCGCCAGAGCCCCTGGGGGCCGGCCCCTGCTCCACAGGCCCTACAGCCTGACCCTTCAGGGCCAATGGGCTGCTCCCACAGCTGCCTCTTCACCCCCTGCTGCAGTGACCAGAAGCTTCTGCCGGTGAGGCCTGGCCCTGCCCCCCCTTGGAATTAGAGGAATGTATCTGTTTGTGGGCTGGAGATTAGGGTTTCGGGCCAGGGGATTGAAGGGAAAGCTGTCTTTTTGGGTGGCCTCACAAGACATGCTTCAGACCCTAAGCTAATACTTGTAAACTGCCTTCGCTGATAATCTATAATTTTCTGTTTTTAGAACTGCATTGTCAGCAGTGTTAGAGAGACCCTTCTCAGATGATTCATGCATTTACGACTAGCAGTAATATCTCTTGTTTTGGAATTAAGCAACAGAAAGGAATTCAAGGGGGGCAAGCTAAATAGGACATTTTTAAATAAAAATCTATCTGTAGTTATACGACTAAGGTAAGTCAGATTAGTTTTATTCCAGAACTTCAAACATCACTTAAAAATGATTTCATTTGTATCTCAACATTTGTTTCATTTGAGAATTTTAAGTAAAAAATTAGGGAAACCAAGCAAGGGGTCAGGGGAAAAACAAAATACAGAACTAGCAGGAAAACCATAAATCCCCGAGACATTCGGCAGGGGAGGGGAGGGGGAGGGGGAGGGAGAGAGCAAAACGGGAGGGAGGAGCACAAGAGACTATGGAGATGGTGCTCTGGGGAATTGGGGGTGGGAATTTTACGGAGACTACACCTGAGAGGAGAAATCAAGCACTGTACAAAAATGGACAATGATATAAAATATATATATATATTTGAAAATATATATATATAAATTCTAAATATATTAAAAAATTATTTTTTAAGGTTTCTCCTTCGCCAGATCTTCTAAAAGGCCCATACACATTAGATATCTTGGATAGAGTTAGTTATTGGCTAGTTTGGGATAGCTTTCGTTTTATTAAATGTATTTATTCTCAGTTTAAATGTTTCAAAAAAATTTACAGTGGTTCTTAGAAAGTGCAATTCTAGAGATGGATAAATGTCTTCAGAAAATGAAAATGGAAACTTCTAAATAGAAACAAATGTCAGCATTAAGTAACGTTCACAGTTTTGGTGTTAGAATGTGTTGTATCCAAAGAGTGTGGTCTGGACACAGATGTCTGATGCGCTCCTGCAGGATTGTGTTGTCTTGTGCTTGGAGAATGGATGTGATGTTGCCTCCTTGTGAGACTTTGCTATTTTGCCCGGGATTGGGAGGCAGTGTCAGTCGCTCAGGCTGAACTCTCAGTCTGTGGAGTTTAACTGCTGCGCTGGGCGTTGTTAAATTTTTTTTATATGAAACAATCACTTGACATTTACTAAAACTTCAGAAAATACAGAAAAAAATTAAAGACATAGAGCCCACCACCAGGAGACAACTTTAAAATTCTAAATGTTTTTTCTAGATAATCATTTATGTATACAGATGTGTATTAGACTTAACAATTTTTCTGTTATTACAGTTTCCCCCATTTTTCTGCTTTTTGAAACTATTTTTAGTGAAGTAACATTGGTGTACAACAGTGTATATGATTCAGAGAAAAATTCTTTTACTTAAAATAATTACCTAAATATGTCCTAATTTCTTTATGATCATTGTATTGTCTACCAAATACATGAATCAGAATTTGCTTAATATTTGTTTCCTTATTATTAGACAGTTAGCATTTATGCAGTGTGTAGTTTTCATTAGTGTAGTGTATATATTCAGATATGTTATTTAATCTTTTTGAGCCATAATTTTCTTCTATCTACTGGGAATTATTTCTCTCTTATAGGGTTATGGTAATAAAGAATAAGGTAATTGTTAAGATAAACAGTAGTTGGTTATTAAATATGTGCCCCATTTACCTTTGGGATTTATAGGATTGTTTTAAGGATCTGTGAATTGATGTTTATAAACATTGCTTCACTGATGATTTGAAAATGATTATTCTAAATATGTGAAATTCTTTTAGACATGAGAGAGAGTGCTGAAAAGTTGTTCTAAGTTCAGTTTTGCAAACTGAGTATCGTAAAACCACTGAAGGTAATGGTTTCCAAGCTACTGGGCTGTTCCCTGCCCCCAACTTTTTATAGAATTTTAAATATAATCAGTAGAGAAAAATACTTAGAGGGATGATATAATAAATCCTCTTATATCCACCCTGCATTTTGGATGCTTTTTCTTTCCATTCTTATATCCTCTGTTTTCTTGTTGCTTTGTGCTGTTCTTATTTTGGTCTTTATTTTTGTTGTTGTTGGAATCATTAAACATAAATCCCAGCTACCACAACATTTTACCTATAACTGCTTCAGTATCTACTGCTAAATGATAGATTTTTAAAAACCACATAACCACAATCATATTCAGTAACATTAACAATAATTTCTTCCTATCACCTAATTCCTATTTCTCTCTAAGTATCATTTTACAGTTGACTTATTTGAATAACAATCAAAACAAAGTTTTCACATTGCATGTTTTAGAAATATCTCTTAGGTCTTTTTGTTTCCAGTAGTTCAGCAGTTTGGGGAGCTGCTTTTTTTTTTTAAGTAGGAGTTTTTAAGTCTCTCCTCTAACCTACTGAATTTCAAGTCCTCAGTAATGTGTGATGGTCTATATTTTATACAAGGTCTGATGTGATTCTTATGGTAAACAGCTTCAAGGATCTCCGTACAAAGGAACTTACAGCACCTCTCCAGTAAATTTTTTTGGTAGAGTGGTAAAGCTTTTGAAATATATCGGCCTGTTGGAAAAGTCATGGTACATTTTTGCCTAGAAAACCTAGAAAAAACACACTATGATTTTTCCTATAACCCAGTGAGTAACTACCCTCTATTTTCCTCATTTAGCTTAAAAATGTGAACCCTTTATTTATTGGCTTCTCCTAAAATAGGACTCACTTCTTTATATGAATGATGATTTGTGAGGGTGTATGTCTTCTTTCAAGGGTCACTTCTTTTTGCCCTGGTGGTTATTCCTGGTGGGTATTTTTACTGCATTCTGCTGAAAACTCTGTACTAAAATTTCTCAGTCTGGGTGCCCAGTGCCTGTGTTTATTCTGTCTTTCCATGGCAAAGGATTTGAAAACTGAGAGTATATTCAGAAGTAGAAAGAAAATAATTATATTCTCTACTTAGAAGTTATCACTATTCAGTATTTTTGCTACATTTTATTGGAGTTTTTTCCTGTGACAGGAAACTTTAAAAAACAAAATTGAAAATCCTGTGAACGTTTTACATTTGCTAATATATCATTTACCCATCTTTTCAGTGACCAAACATTTATTATTTTAAGTTTACTGGCTGCCTGATATTCTAACATATGGTTATAGTCTAAGTTTGGATAGATATTCGTCTTATTTAAATGTTTTTCCTGGTACAGATAATAGTTTATTAGAATGCCTATCAGTTGGTTTTGTTTATTTTTGTTTTGTTAATTTTTGGCACATCTATAACTGTTTCCTTGGCTTTAAATTTTTATCCTTCAGAGTTAAAGAGCTTACACATTTAACAGCTTCTAATTTTGCCTAATTTGCTTCTGAAGGGTCGTGTCAGTTTATTTTGCTCTGAATGGATGAGAGTATTCGTTCTAATTGTCGATAGTGTGATCTTTTTCTATTAGAAACATGTGTGTGTCCTTCCCGCTTTTATATTAGTGACTTTTCAGGTAGGACCTCAGTTATGCTTTCTGAGGCACAGCACTCCTGGTGACTCAGAATGGGCACCTTGGATTCTGACTCTCAGGAAAACATGCCTTGGAGTTCTAGGAAGCCACCTGTGGTCACTTGGAATCTTCGACTCTCGCTGCAGGGAAAAAGGGAAATTAGAACCACGTAGCTGGCTACTGAATTCTTACGTCTAGTTTGGTCATTTTAGATTCTGCATTGTGGCAGAGACAGGTGAGGTCCCAGTTCTGTAAGTGGCATGTCAGGGATAAGCAAAATGAATCCAACATAGGGCCTCCCCAGTGGCACAGCGGTTAAGCGCTGCTCTGGGGAGCTGTTGGCAGCGGCGACGCGAGTTTGACGCCCGGCCGGAGAGAGTCCCACATGGCGCGGCAGACCTCTCCTGCCTCGCCTGCTGCTCCCCTCAGCGGTGTATTTCTGATCTGCCTGTTCTGCTCCCCGCTCTGGCTCTGGTGAACCCTCTCGCCACCCCACGCCTCTGGCCTGGACCCCAGCTTGTATGCATAAATAAAAAATAAATCTTAAAAAAAAAAAAGAATCCAAAATAAAGACACTTTGACAATTTTCTTTAGCATCTTTGGGATCTATGTTTGCAAAAACTGTTTTTACAATTGGTTAAATTATCTTTGCTTTTATTTATTTATTTTTTAGAAATATATATATATATTTTTGTTCAAGCTGGGGTACAGGCCAGAGGTGGGGGGTGGCGAGAGGGTTCACCAGAGACAGAGTGGGGAGCAGAACAGGCAGATCAGAAATACACTGCTGAGGGGAGCAGCGGGCGAGGCAGGAGAGGTCTGCCACACCATGTGGGACTCTCCCCGGCTGGGCTTCGAACCCACATCGCGCGCCACCAACAGCTCCACAGCGCAGCGCTCAACCGCTGTGCCACCAGGGAGGCCCTATCTTTGCTTTTATTACCCCTCATTCTCTTCCAGCATTTATACTGACGCCGTAATTCAGTTATGGTATCCTCCTCCAGTGCAAAGTCTCGTAACACTTTGAGGACATTTGAAACTGTAGGCCCCTTTGATCAGACCCTTGCTTGTGTCCCGTGGATTTCTTATATGATCTGTCGGGCTGCCTTGAGTCCAGTCTGTTGTCTCTGATCGGTTCTCATTACAGAAATAACCTGGAGAAAGGGAGGAGATACCTGAGTTTTAGGTGGGGAGAGGAAATGCTGGCATATTTGAATATTTTGCAAAACTGGAGAAATCTGTAGTTTGGAGTGGATTGTTTTTAGAGAGAGCTCACCAGACAGCAGTAAGCAAGGTCAGGGAAGACAGAATCCATGGCACACGTTGACCTGGGCAGGCTACCCTTGGAGACTGACCCACAGCCTGGGCAGCGGGGCCTCCGGGTTTGAAGGCAGGCTGGGTTGTGCTTCTCTGCCCTGCCCTGCAGTCATCCTGGGCCACTACCTCGGGTTTTTGCGTTTGTGACTGCTTATGCAGCTCCACAGGAAGAGCCAGGCTGCTGGTTTTCTAAATAATTATTTCAGTGTAGATGGCCAGGAGGATAACCCAGACTCCACAGCAATGGTTTTATCTGAAATCATCCACTTTAGCCATTCACGTTGGTAGGATGAGTGTTGCCAAATTTCAGTTTACTTGTGTGATGCTTAGACACACTTCATATGGTGCTTTGTTGTTTTTCTTTTTAAAAAAAAAAAAACCTCAAAGTGATTTTATGGAAGTGTTTATAGGAAATTTGGTCTTCAAGGGCTAAGGCAAAAATATTCTTACTCAGTTGGAAATGTTTGTATCCAAATGTGCTTTTAAAGACAATATCCCAACTTAGAGCTGGCGTGCCACGGAACGGTTCTGGCCTTTTCACAGATACAGTATGTAATTCAGGCATGTTGCTGTTTTTGGCGATCGTGCTGCCGTGATTTAGGTGGGACAGGGACCAGGGATTAAAATGGCTCTGCCCAGGAGGAAAGCAGACAAGTTTGACAGCAGTGAAATGCAAGACGTTGCTGCATCCGGAAAATTTATGGTTAAGACGAGGGAAGTCTGGAAAGTCAGACAACTCTGTCCTTTATTAATTTATTGGTCTCTGCAACATGTTCTACTTTAGAAGACAGACCTATGACCTCTGAAAGGATCTGTCTTCAAGTTCTGTATTTTTTTCTTGATATAAAATAATGATATTCTACTTGTGGTTTGCTAAAAACAATAAATAAAAAGGGGAAATCCTTTTGCATCCAGATGTGGGCAGAAAACACAGACGTACTCGTCTCTTCTGACATTTTTATTTTTGGTATCCCAAATACTTGATACCAGGATTGATCATCACCAGTATGTCCCTGGAAATTGAATGTGGGCAACTTTTAAAATATATTTTTTTTAAATCATGTGTTAACATTTCCCTGAAAACTCTCCCAGTACCCTGCTTACCCCATGGAACTCCACACGCACTCACACACCCAGGCACCCTGCAGCTGTGGGTGCCTTTGGTGCTGTGAACGCAGCTGGGCTTGTACATTTTAAGTCTTGGTGACTCATAGTCTATTTGTTTTGTTGCCTCATTTAAATTGGGGTATCATAAATCACTCCATTTTTTAATCATTTGAGTAGCAAACACCCCAAAGCATTAAAGTTAAACAATGTTGATGGGGATTTACTTTGGATGCCATTGTTTTAATATGACAAATGACCATGCATCAAGCTGCGTAGCACAGTTTATTTATGCAGACATAATTAGGCCTTTGAGATGAAATACACAGTGAGCCATTTGCCAGAGACTCAAAGCCTACTTGACATGAGCCCTCCTCCCTGTTCACTCCTCTGATGTGCTTGATGGGCTTAAAGCAAGATGGAAGCTCCATGGGTATGATGGGTCTGGGTTAATTGCAATTAGGCCAAGGAAAGAAGTTCTCTGGTATTCAAAAAGGAACACTTCTGCCTCCCTTTCCTTGAGAGAGAGCGAGGGAGAGAGAGAGAGAGAGTGTGTGTGTGTGTGTGTGTGAGAGAGAGAGAGAGAGAGAGAGAGAGAGAGAGAGGAGAGAGTTCCAGCTGCAGACACTTGAAGTCAGAAAAGACAGATGTTTTTGGTGGCCGACCTGTGAAAAAGAGGCCATGTCCCAATGTGGTGAAGAGAGCAGGAGTTTCTCCCTTGGAAAGACAGTGAGCCCCAAAGTGCAGGTGATGGAGAAAAGCTGCGGAATGTTCTTTTTCAGTGCTCTCAGGGCACGGCACAGAGACATATACCCATTCTCAGGACCTTGTCACAACTGTGTTGGGTCCCCATCTTGTATGCTTATTCTGTGTGTTTGCAGGGACAGGTGGGGTTAGGAGGTACACTTGCCTATTGCTGACTGAATGGATATGGTTTCTAGGTCATAATTACTTGTATTTTTAATAGCTAGGTAGTTGGGGCTTCGTTGGCATAGCGGACGACTTCTGGAAAGGAGCACTGGTCTGCAAGAAATTCGTACAGTTCATTTCAGGGTCTTACTTTTTTTTTTAATATTTATTTATTTATGCATACAAGAACTGAGGTATAGGCCAGAGGTAGGCGGGAGAGTGACAGGATTCAGCAGAGACAGAGTGGGGAGCAGAACAGGTGGGTCGACCGAAGTACACTGCTGAGGGGAGCAGCAGGCGAGGCAGGAGAGGTCTGTTGTGCCATGTGGGTGAACTCCCTGGCTGGGGATGGAACTCATGCTGCAGTGGCCGCAGATAGCTTCACTGTGCTGAGACTTAACCCCTTGCTCCACCAGGAAGGCCCCCAGCTTCTTACTCTTGTTCATGATTACGAGGTCCAGTTTTCTCATTAATCTCAGAGGGTCTAGGATATTATCAACAAAAACAGGAAGAGAGATTGGGGGCTACCCCCATGTATCCAAGACTTAGATTCCATTTGTGACAATGGTGATATTCTCTTGCTGGAATGTCAGAGGAGGTGGATCTCTGGTTAAAAGTCTGAAAAAGATGGGAGTTGGTGACCCTAATCAACCATGATTTTTCTGGATCTGCAGGGCAGAGACCCCTGGTAGGTGACCAGTGGACCAGTGGTATTGGGGTTGATTGAGTTCTGGAAATGGTCTCGTGCCAGTCACCTCCAAACTCCCTGACATGTTCTCAGAACCAGCCCAGTTCTATTGAATGTACTGCCAGTGTCTTGGGTTTTACTTTAACTGAGTTTTGTCATATAAATAAGATATATCTCCTGGGCAACAGATGACATATATGATTATATGTTCTTGGGATGTAATATCAATTTAAAGAGAATATTCCCAGTCAGTATCAAGAACTTTCAAAGATTTCATACCTTTGATTCAAAGAAAGAAATTTTCCAGCTACTTGTCTGATCCCAGCCTCTGAAGTTAACATAATCATAAATATTAATAGGCTTTTCGTGTTTTCTAATGGGACACAAAATGGTTTTTCCTGTGAGGGTGAGGCAACTTGATGCATGTTTACTGTTTTTTGTTGTTTAGGTACAAATAACTTTATAAATTTGCCTGAAAAGCCAGACTCCCAAAAGTTTGACCAGCAACCGACCCCACCCTCAACACTTACTTTCTTTTATTTCTATTCATCAGAATCTCTGGGAAAATCCATCAGTTGAAATGGGAAAAAAAAAAAAAAGAAGTCGAGGAAAAAATTCTCATTTCTAATCCTATGAACTGTAAATTCAAGGGTAAGATTAGATCTGATCTCTGCAGCATCACTGAGGGAAGGAATGGGAGAAGCAACTTCTTAATCCGGCGTTGGGAAACAAAAGAATGTAGGAGATAATGTTAATTTTAAGGAGAATAATCCTTGTTAGTTATGTGACAAGAGTTTTCAAGGTGAAGTCTTTAAATCCGGTGTTAACTTTTAAGCTACGCTGGGAAGAACTATGAAAATAAAGCAAAGGATTTTGATACCACAAAAGAAGTTTTAGGAGAATATTATTGTAAGAGTTTTCTTGGATAACCTGTTACTGTGAGGGCTGCTTAAGATCATATTGAATCCTGGGTTTGTGATATAGGCTATGCTTATTAATACACATTATCTTCAAGTTCTAAGTACAGTTAGAACCTCCTAAGGTGTTCATTACAGCTCTTAGTCTACCCTAAACCCACTGACCAAGTGTCTGGAAAACTCATCGGTTGTCTTGTAAACAAGCACCACAGTATTTGAGCACGTTACACAGATTGCTGTAGGATCTTCTCAAGGGTCTTTCTGCCCTCCAGTGCTCTCTGTGAAGAATGAGCCGCGTGGCTAATAGAAAGCATAAGACCTAGGCAGTCTGGAAGGTTGGTTCAAATCCTGACTACTTTGTGAAATGTGGAGCGAGTCCTTTTTAACTTCTTGGCTTTAGTTTTCTTACTTGTAAACGAAGAATACCAATCTTCTAAGACTTTGATAAGAATTAAATAAAGCTAAGTTACACAGATTGCATAGTGTTTTGCTTGTCACACATAGTAGGCTCTCTGCAAATGTTTCCTCCTCTTGCATAGTCACAGGAAGTCTAGAGTTTGGAGTTCTGTTCCATTTGTGATCTCAGCCAGAGAGAATCAGAAAATCCAGTGTTACACATCTAAGCAATTCCTTTTTATAAAAATAGCATCTGAACTGTTGCCTCCCTCCCCCCCCACCCCCTTCCCACTTCTCTCCTCTCTTTATCTCTTTCTCCACAGCAGTTAGCCCTGAAACACATCTTGACAAATCAGGAAATTCTCAAACCTGGAGAATAATTTCTTAATAGATGCAGCAGTAAATGAATGCTTTTGGATTAGTGTCTGGCACTGAGGATCTTTTTTTTTGTTATGACTTTATTTAAATTCTTTCACTTATTTATGTTTTTTTTTCTAAGAACAGCAAAGTCCATGTGTGTAGTTAAAGTGCTTATCATGTTAGATTAAAAATTGCACCTGAGCCAAATGACAGTTAATAAGCAGTTGCTCACTCTCTCAAGAGATGGTCTGAGAAGTTATACAGATGTGATTTCACTTGTATTTCTTTATTCTTAATAATGTGTTAAGAATAAAGAATATACATAGCGCATTCCCTGCTAAGACACCGTTCATTATGTTACTCATTATCCCAAAGAATGTCATCTATACCTCTGAGTCACGTTCAGTGCTGCAAAGCAGTGTTACCTCAAAAAAAGAAGTCTCATTATTAGTATTAACCTCGTTTTGAGCATGTCAGGCATTGTTCTGTGCACTTGGCATTTATTATGCCTCTTACTCTAACAGTCATCCCTGTGGGGCTTGTTTAATTATTTCCATTTAATACATCAGAACCCAAGGACTTGAGAGGCTGTATCTATCACGAAACCATGATGCACTGTATTCATAAATTTTAACATCTTTCTTAGTAGGCTGAATAAAACCGCTTAGGTCAAAGGTCATATGTGATACATAGCTCTCCTCAAGTTTTAATTAATACTTTAGTGAATGAACAGTAATGATAGGAACTGTTTGTTGTTCCTGAATGCTTATTATGTGCCTAGTACCCTCATAGATATTTTGCATCTGGGGTGATTTAGAATTGTGTCTCAACTTTTCCCCTGATAGAAGTGTGTCCTCAGGTGAGTGGTTAGCCTTTCTGTGCCTCAAGTACCTCAAAGGCAAAACAAGCACAACAATAGTATCTTTTCTGTTAAGTGGTTTGAGGATTAAATGAGATAATATGCATAAAGCACTAAGGGCAGCACTGGGCATAGAGCAAGAAGCCAGTAAATATTTACATTATTATTTCCAGCTTGAGCTTGTCTCATTCCATGGTGCTCTTTTTTTCCACCTTTCTTTCTTTTTAAAAATTTATATATTTTTAAATAAAAATTGTATATGTGCTGTTGGTGGGAATATAGATTGTTCCAGCCCCTTTGGAAAACAGTATAGAAGCTTCTCAAAAGATTAAAACTAGATCTGTCATGTGATCTAGCTATTCCTAGGTCTACTAAAGAATAAAAAAACACTAATTGGAAGGAATATATGCACTCCTATGTTCATTGCAACACTATTTACAATAGCCATGTTATGGAAATAACTTAGGTACCCAAAAAAAGATAGATGGATCAGAAAGATGCAGTGTATATACATATACATAATGGAATACTACTCAGCCATGAAAATGATAAATTCTTGCCATATGTGACAATACTGATGGACCTGGAGGGCGTTACGCTAGGTGAAATAAGTTAAAATAAGAAAGAAAAATAGAGGATAGTATTACTTATTTGTGGAATATAGAAAAACAAAACAAAAAGTGTCGAATATAGGCAAACCAATAGTAAATCCTAGAAATCTGACCATAGAACTGGAACTACCTGAGGGAGAGGGGAGAGGAAAAAGTTGGGAGGGAGCCAAATGGTCTATGAGGATGGATGGTGGTGAATGTGGTGTGGTTACAGCACTTGAGTGGGGAAATCCTCTCCCTCTAAATCACAAACAGCACTGTTAATGTTAGTTCAATAAAAAAAAATATATACACACACCCACTCATAGTATTAAACATGTTGGCCTCTGATCCCACAATCAACCAAAAAAATAAATAAATAAAATTGTGCGTGTAAGCTGTGCAGCATGGTGATTTGACAGTCATGTACATAGTGAAATGAGTATTGTAGTTAAGCTGATTAACTTATCTCCTCATAGATTTCCCATTTTCTGTGTGTGGTGAGTATGCCTGAAATCTTCTCTTTGAGCATATGTCTAGTGCTCCATACAGTATAATTAAATATATTCATCGTGCCAGTACATTAGCTTTCTTGATGTCATGCTTTAAAATGTTTATAGAGAGGCCTTCCTGGTGGCACAACGGGTTAAGCACAGTGCTGTGGAGCTGTCAGTGGCTGCGGCGTGAGGTCGATGCCCCACGAGGGAGATTCCCACATGGCGCAGCAGACCTCTCCTGCCTTGCGTGCTGTTCCCCTCAGCAGTGTATTTTAGTCGATCTGCCTCTTCTGCTCCTCATTCTGTCTCTAGTGAACCCTCGCGCCGCCCCACACCTCTGGCCTGCACCCCAGCTTGTATGCAAGAATAAATAAATCTTAAAAAAAAAAATGTTTATGTAGAGATCCAAGTTTTCTCCCTCGCTCAAGCTAACTTCCTGCACTGTGGTTTTTCAGCACTGAAAGCCCCATCTTGCAGGCTGAATCAGTGTGGAGAAGCCTCTCGGGTCTTTTCAAATGAGAATTCTTGTTGCCTCAAGCTGCAATAGGCAAGAAAACAAATTCATCTGCCCACATACTTAGCAGGGAGGGATTTTCAAGTCCTGACTGTTCTGTAAGTACCTTCTAATGGGTCTTCTTGTTTAGTTTTTCACAAGAGCAAGTGTATCGCATCCCCTCCCCACCCACCCACCCGCCCCGTGTCTCTGCTGGAGCACTCCCAAAGTGTGTTGACATTTCAGGAAGCTTCGAATGTCTCTAAATGCTTTGGTGATTTGGCCTTAGTGGTTGGCCCAGGCATAGAGAAATGTGCCGACTCAAGACAGTCTCCAACTATGATTTCAAACAAGGAAGATTATGGTTACACACGTGTCTCACATAGGCCCCCACCTTTCACTTAGCCTCATTGTTTAGAGGTTTCAATTACTTGTTAAAATTTTTCTATCTTTGATTTTAGATTTTTGTTATTTTTTTCTATTTTGACAGCAGGTAAATATTAAATATTAATAGGTTAAAATTGATTAAAATCAATATTAAAGATCAACAGGTTTGATAAAGTCTTACAGCTTACTTTTAACAAATATTGTCTAGAGGACTGTTTTCTGATGAAGGGAGTATTTTGTTCATGTGATTCTCCTCTAGCCCACGAAGTGTATAGTATGCCCATAGCTAGTTTGCTAGTAAGGACCCTTGTAAGGAGAGAGGACATGTTATATGGATAGCACACTTTATGTTTTGGGAAGAAGATGAGAAGTTTGCAGTATCTAGTATGGGACAACAGTGAATATGCAAATCAAAAGAAAATAGTGATTTGATTGAAAATAGTGTTGATCACCTTTTGTCATAATCTCCTTTTTCATATGGAACAAAGTATTCTTATTATCATCAGTTATGCACTTTGCCCCACTAAGGAGATAATAGTAGATATCTCATATAAAACTGTGTGTTGCACCATAAACGAGAGAAATTACCACCTATGATAGGACTAGTTTTTTTCTGTGAAAGAGATTCTGAATCTCACCTTAGAGTAGGAAAACAAAACTGTTCTGGTAGTTGATTACACTTCTTGAGAAACAGAAGATAAATGAATAAAACACAACCAAAATATCCTTTCTTACATTACACTCAGAATTAGCATTGTAAATACAGTCCAGGACCTCAAGGCTGTCACTTAGGGGTGATGCCTTTGATAAATTGGAACTTGATATTTACAAAATCTATTAATTAAAACACAACCAATAGTGCATTTGTTTATATGTTGACAAGATGATATACACCCTGAAGGTCAAGGGTGATGTGAACTGTATGGTGTTCTTGTCAAAGTAGCTCAAAAAGGTGGGGTACTCTATTGAAAGAATTTTGATGAAATAATGGCTTCACCACCAGTGTGATAGTAAATGTGAGGATCATCTTGAAAAAGTGCAATTGATTTGAAACAAATATCTGTGATGTTTATCAATCAAAAAAAAAGTTTCTCTTCCTTCTGTAGCATGTTAAAAAAATTGGCAGCTCCAGTGGAAAAACAAATAGTGAAATTAAACAGAAAAACATTGATTTAACTTCTTGGGTGGTTTATCAAATGCTCCAGCGAACTTTTCATTCTGTCTTGTCATTTATTAATTACCTTCTTTTAATCAGAGCAGTTCAGGATCACTTTACAAATGTTTGGGTTACTTCTGTATAAATAATTCCAACAACTCGTAGTCAGTTTGTCCTTTTACCAATTATCTTTGTCAGCCAAGTTTCTGTTCCCTGTATAAAAACTCAAAATATATCTTGAAAAATAAATGTGGAATTTACGAAATATTTTGCCTAGCATGATCTTAGCACTGATTCCTTCTCTTACTCTTAACAATTGTACGAGCTTTCATTATTGGAGACTTTAGCTCTAAAATATAATACCAAAAAGAAGGTGAGTACATTCAAAGACAGTTATGTTTTCCAGGAGAGAGATTTATTTCACTACTTCAAACTAACAGCCTAGACACAGCAGATTACACATTGTACATATTAATGCCAAGGTCATAGATTGAGTTTACTTCAGTGGAGTTACAATTTGTTAGTAAAATAGGATTTGGTGTCAGTATGTAGATTTACATGCTGTTTTCCCTCCATCTAGGTAGAGAGCATTTTAATTTTTATATATGTTGAATTATAGTAGTACACTCAGAAAGCTAATTTAAGGGCATGTTTGACTTCATTTTTGAAAGGAACTCAACTTTTTTTTTAAGAAAAAAGGGTGAATTAAATGAAATTAAACCAGGTTTATTGTGAACAGACATAAAAACCATTACCCTCATGTCTCCACTGTTTATTTTCATGATAAGATTTCTGCTAAACAGTATGTGGTTTAGCTTCTAAGAATTGATTTTTTGAGTACATTTCAATAAATTGGTTCATCTCCGGTGACTGCTCACCACGCAGAGATGTGGAACTGGGTGTTATATAAGACATCAGCGTTTTAAGAAGCAGCTCACATCGCAATGCAGGGACACTTAGCCTGCTGTGGTTGACACTTCCCTCCTACACAGGTAACGAGGACAACCAGATCTTATTCAAATAAATGCCTAAAAAGAGCAAGGCTATTCTTTAACAAAAGTTCACTGACCCCTCTTCTCCTTAAGTAATTAGGAACTTGTTGAAAACAAATCTCTGGTCACGGCCATCCCAGAATTAGCTGTTGTCAGATGGTCTACGCGGGCTGGAAGCCCGAGTGAGGAGCAAAATAGGAAAGTATTTGGAAAACATCAAAGCTGCCTTTGCTGCTGTGCATTTAAGACAGTTACTCATCCTGTCAGGTGAAGGTCTCAGTAGAGTCTTTAGGGCAATATAAGGCTGTGAAATGCACCATGCCAAGGCCATCCCCAAAGACAGGAAAAACCAGGACAGAGCAGAAGGGCATGAGGGCATGGAGGGCTTTCTCCCCGAGCTGGTTCCGCATGGCGCTTCCCCACGCTCTGCAGCAGTGCTTTGTGTCAAGACCTGAGGGTCTCCTAAAACTCTGGGGTGTGTCTAGGAAGGGTTGGTAGGGATGGGTTGTTGGTAATGCAATATTACCCCAAACCACCCTCTAATCCCCTAGCCCAGAGCCCCAGGAACTCTAAGTCACCAAACTACTAAAGCTCATTCATCACCCTTGACTGCTCTGAAATAAAACAAATGATTTAAGAATTAAACTTTCTGTATCCCATTATCAAACTCATTAAGTCATCTTAAACTGCTGAATTTTGGATGAATTTCTAAATTCCTGAGAATCTATTCATGCACATTCACCCTCCCCCGCCCCCCAACACACATTTATCCATGTTACACAAATATTAAAATAACCAGACCGATCCATTTGGACAGCAGACATCCACATAATTATTTTAGACTTTCACGGGTTTGTTTTGTTAACTGTCACACTGCCTTGGGATATTTTTTAAAAATTTTATTGCTTTTTCACTCTCACTAAGTAAAGGAAATTAAAGTATTAAAATTATATTCACAGATGGCCTAAGATCGTACCCTAAAAATGAAACTTTATTTTAGGCCAGGTCTCACTTTGCTGCTGGGTTTGTGTGGGTTTGCAGAGGTCTCTGTGAAGTGAGAGTGATTAGGTTTCTGGTGAGACTTTTGGGGAAGATTTCAACGATAAGGCTCGACTTTCGGCCCCATCCCACTATGAAGTCAGACCTTGAAGTCCATTTGGAATTGGTTCCATTTACAAGTTTTAAGAGTATGTCACAGGATGGAGATGCTGGAGTAATACTCCTTGGTGAGTCCTGTGGTGTAATGTGAGCTCCATGGGCCTGCTTTTATTTTCTTGTATTTCTGCCCTAAATGATTTTAATGTGTTTATAGGGTTCACATTGGCCGAGAACAGCCTTGAGATAGATGACATTAATCATGCAATTCGGTAGGCTATTTAACAAAGTAGATACCCAAGAGGCCAAAGTGTTTCTAATTGTTACTATTTTCTGTTCTTTGTAGAAAGAATGAAAATGTGAAAAAGAAAACCAAAAAAATGCTAATTTGAAACTGCGAGAGCCAGTAAATCTAAGAGATTACAAATGTATCTTAGTATATTTGACTGTATTTTGAAACCTTTTGGCCACAGTTTTTCTTTTGAATTTTCACTGTTTTGAGAAAAGAGCCTGGGCAGGGGTTGGTATTTAGATTGTTGCTTCCTCCCTCCCTCCATCTCCCCGCAGTTCCATCGTGCTGTTAAAAGTTTTAATATTGTAGATATAGTTTATGCTAAATTGAGGCAAGAGAATACATGTGGCAGTGCATTTCTTTTCAGTTCTCTTATCATTTTCCAGTTGTCAGTTTCTGTATTATTTTCCAAGTCTCTCTCTCTTCCCACTCTCTTCATGTCCCGAGAGATCTGCTAGCAAAGCATGCATGGGAACCTCAGCAGCTGAGAGGCACCCCAAATTCATAGTGCACAGTGGTATTGATTCCCAGTTGCATCATTTCTTAACCAACACTTTGCTCTTACACAAGTTAGTTCATTTTGTGCCTCAGTTTTCTGTCTTTGAATTAGGTTAATGGATCATAGTGAGAATTAAGTGAGATAATAGATGGTGCCTCTGTGGCATATGATAAGCTCTGGGGACCCACTGGCTATCATTTCCCAGCAGGCTTGTTCCCACATCACTTAGGGATTTGTGTGCAGGGCAGATAGGATGATCAGGGTAGACAGGGTGAGCGCGCAGGGGCCACTAAATTGGGAGTCCAGAAACCCAAGACCTGGATCTGGTTCAGCTCTGGTTTAGTTGCCAGGCAACTGGGCACATTGCTCTAGGCGTCCTGGGATCATCAGATTTTAGAATTTGGGGGGACCTCCGAGCTCCCTCTGAACGTTTACTTCTGGAGCAGCAAACCAGGAGGTGCACAGAATTGAAATGACCTGCCTGTGTCACACGCAGCTGGAGTGGAGCTGACAACCACAGAGTTCTTGTCATTTCGAAAACAGCATCTCCCCAAATGTGGGGTCTTGTTGCTGCTTTCCAAATCTTCTCAGGTAGGGATAGAAGAATGTTTTTAATAGGTCGAGCACACAAACCCACAGTTTCATTCATGTTAGTGCTTATGGTGAGGTGAAGTAACATGAACAAATTGATTTAAAGTCATTTTAGTGAGAATTTTACAGAATGGCCCAAGTAGTGGCACAGCAGTCGAAATCCTTCACGGCAATGCTGAGGTCTAGGAAGTTCTGCCAATGCAGGTTCACCCTGTCCTGTCCAGACACCAATAGAGGCAGAATTATATGATAACCCGCATGGTTTTCTATCATTTAAGAGTTTTTTTTTTTTTTCATTCAGAGTTACATGTCCAAAGATAAGAAACTTTTTGGCCTGAGGAGCTTTTCCTCATCCTCTTTTAATATTTTTCATGGAAGAACATGAGTGAATATTGATTAAGGACATGACGGACTGTTCTGGAATCCTGAGTGCAAGAGGAAGCACTGCTGTTGGTCAGTGCAGCAAATAGAGCAAAGTGTGAACCGCACTTTAGAAAGGAAAGGCAGATAGGAAAACCAGTGTCAGGCATGGACCTGATAGGGGTTATCTTATCACGGGCGTATGAACATTTACCCCTTCACTTTCAGCAAAGACTATTAAGTGCCTGTGTCTTCTCCCTTTATCTGTGTGTACACACAGGTGAAGCCTGGTTCACACAGTAGCTATATTTTTGAAGGGGTAGAAACACTTTGAATTTGGTTGATTTTTTTTTTTTTTTTTTTTTTTTTTTTTTTTTTTTTTTTTTTTTTTTTTTTTTTTTTTTTTTAGTCCTACTTGAGAGCTCTGGGGAAGTTGGATGTTCTAAGTGTGTGTCAAGTGAAGTCCCCCCTTTATCTCTTTTGTAAATTCTGAATTTTATGTATCGTATTGTCTTAAAGCAAAGCAAATAGAAATAATCAGAACATCTCCAAGACTGGGTTAAGTAGATAACCAGTGTTTGATTTTGTTTCAGTTGTTCATTGTTTGTTTTTGAAGGCCTGAAGGGATGTCACTGGAAATTCCTCTGGTCTTATGAAGAGGAGCCCCCTGAACCTCATAAAGCTCCTCACCCCTGTAACGTGCACAAGGACATTTTAAAACAGAATGAAAATCCTAGTAATGAATATGAGGTACTTTAACTGAGAGCAAAGAGAAGTTTATTTTTCCTCAAATTAGAGATCTAGCCTGGCAGAAAGGAGCTTTAAAAGATACTGGGGGATCTCTTGGTGAATTCTAGGTGGATCAGTGAACTGATTTCTTCATGCGGGCAGTTCAGAAAGAGTGGAGTTCACAATTTACAGATAATGTTTAGTGGAAGGTGGTCACGCAAAGGTAGGTTATTCAGCTAGCATTCATTTGTTTAAAAAATTGTGTGTGTGCGTGTGTGTGTGTGTGTGTGCATACATGCACACAGTGGCCTGGTGTGATCTTCAGAGAGAGGCTGTGGATGGGATGGGCTGCAGGACCCATCAGTTACTGAGAGGGTCTTTGGAGAGTCACTTCCTTACTGTCACACACTGAACTGTGCCAGGACGCAGGTTCCCTGAGTGAGTGGCTAGTGCTGGACCCTGGTGACTTTTTTTTCTCTCTGGTGTTCCTGCACCTACTGTTTGATTGTTGACTATTCCAGTCAATTCTTAGAATGTGGAGCTTTGGGGGGTTTTGTGTTTATGACATACCCAGAGCTGAACTGGAAGAAGGCAGAGATTCTGGAGCCAACATGAGTTGAACTAAGTGAGAGAGAGAGAAGTGCACGGGGTGGGCTGGGTGTTGGGGAAGAGGACGTGGGAAGGGAAGGGTGGATAATGGAGAGGATGCTGCTGAAATGCTGAAATGGCCCCCCGTAGGGGTGTGTGTATGTCTATGTATAAAGTTTTCAATTTGTGAAAAGGTGGTGACATAGTTGTAGCCCTTTTTTAAGTACACAGTATACCCTGCATGTGGTTTTTTTTCTTATTAAAGGAACTATGTAATTGGTTCATAGTTTATATTGAGCTATTCAAAAAACTATTCTAAGCAAATCACAAATGCACAGATTTCCTAAGTGACGTCATAATTTTCAGATCATAATTATAATGACTGTGGCTTGTGGAAAAAATGGGTTAAGTTCTAAGATATAATAATATCTTTAATCTGAAATTATCTGTGCTTGGCCAAATTGACTTGCCTGTATTTTCTTTCACAAAACATTTGGTCTCAATTGTAGTTTTCTTTCTTAAAAAAAAAAAAAGGTCATAGAAAGTTCAAAATGACATGATGGAATATATATTTGTTTGGGAAATGATCTGGTTATTGCCATGGCAGCTATATTAAATTTTTAAGGTTATGTGATATAGTTTTTATATTAATACCATCTTTGAAATTTATTTACATGATGTAACAACTCTGATGGTTACATTACATCCTTGAAAGCAAAACTGTGCAAACCAGACAAGATTTATGCAGCTTCTTAGGGGGACACAATTCATTTACTTAAAAAAAAAAAGTCATTTGTTGGGTTTTACTTGTGCCATTTAGTATTTGCCATGGTTTTCACTTCCTTTTTTTTTTTAAATTTTATGCATACAAGCTGGGGTGCAGGCCAGAGGCTTGGGGCGGTGAGAGGGTTCACCAGAGACAGAGTGGGGAGCAGAACAGTCAGATCGAGGGAAATACACTGTTGAGGGGAGCAGCGGGTGAGGCAGGAGAGGTCTGCCGCGCCATGTGGGAATCTCCCCAGTTGAACTGCTGCCGACAGCTCCACAGTGTAGCACTTTAACCCACTGCGCCTGCCATGGTTTTCATTTCTTGCCAAAGAAATGCAGAGATGAAATTCATAGAAAAACAATTTTCTTTCCTAATAAAAATTGGCATGTGTCTTGGTAAGGCTATATAATTTTGCTTTCTAATGAAAACAAAAGTCTGAGAAATGGGTTTCGTGAATGAGACAGAATCTCTGTATTCAGTCTTCTCTCTGATTTGTGGAATTATTATATGTATTTATTCTT
The DNA here is from genome assembly GCA_004024925.1 of Scalopus aquaticus. Taxonomy (NCBI): domain Eukaryota; kingdom Metazoa; phylum Chordata; class Mammalia; order Eulipotyphla; family Talpidae; genus Scalopus; species Scalopus aquaticus. Next base: position 63,198 of record PVIJ01004860.1, on the reverse strand, counting down.
GGCTGGGACTTTGCTTTATAAATGACTTGCTGATCAAGAGATGGCCAATTGTTAATTGTTAATGAATTATAAGTGCAGACATTATTGTTTGTAAACACATTTATAGGCCTATCCTTTCATGAAATATGTGCCCCTTAAAAGCTGAACTTCAGATTCTAAGTTTCAAAATTTTTTTAATGAGTCCAATTTTTTTTTTAGGATTAATTCTGATAAATGTTACAAGGGGATTACAGAAACTAAAAATTTTATTGAGATACAGAAAAATATAAATTCTGTAACGCTTCTCATGGATACACTTCCTTGGTCTCATAAACCTGGGTTTGAGTAATTATAATCCCATGCTCATAAGTGTCCTGCAAAATAAATACATCAATTTCTTGTTGCTTTCAGGGTATATTTTCTCTCTTAAAATTATGGCTTTAACTTAAAAAAATATGGATGATTCAATGAGATAAAACTGAGATGATTTGAAACTATTTTCTAGTTTGAATGTGCCATAAAAATAATTTAAATATGATGGAGTACCTTGGCTTTTGTATTTCTAATTCTAAACAGTTGTAGAGAAGGTTTACAGAATTTGTTTTGATTTGGTGCTTTTACTTTTCAAGATAGTAGGTGTCACTTAACTAGAGGAAAATAAAAATTTATTTTTATGCAAAAGATAAAAATTGGGCCTCCCTGGTGGCGTAGTGGTTAAGCGCTGCCCTGTGGAGCTGTCAGCAGCGGCATTGCAAGTTCGATGCCCAACTGGGGAGATTCCCACATGGCACAGCAGACCTCTCCTGCCTCGCCTGCTGCTCCCCTCAACAGTGTATGTCCCTCCATCTGCCTGTTCTTCTTCCCACTCTGTCTCTGGTGAACCCTGTCACCGCCCCACGCCTCTGGCCTGCACCCCAGCTTGTATGCATAAATAAATAAATCTTTAAAAAAAAAAGATAAAAATTGTCTTTTGTAGTTATGTTTCTGGCATTGTTCCCAGCCCTTTATATGTCTTATTTCCTTTATTTCTTGCATATCCGCTAGGGTTATTATTCTTTTACTACACATGAGAAAATGAACTTGAAGAAATTAAGATACAGCTGAGATCTGATTCCTGCTTTGCTCAGTTCCACTTAACACATAACATTTGAGGGTCAAAAACTCCCTGTAATTTTTCTCCTGTACTTAGCTTTTCAGAAATATTGAAGTTGACGGGAATTTGTTTTGGAAAAGAAAACTCAAATCCTCCAGTAAAAAGAGATGACACGTTGCTGTTTGTTGAGCGTTTACTCCACGTCACACTTTTATATGGATTATCTCATTTTGTCCTCCCGGAAACCCTTTGAAGACGCATTAACATCTTCTCATCTTAAAAACGAGATGAGAGTTTTTCCTGGAATGAAACAGCTCATAATAGTTACATCCAGATCAGACCCAGGCGGTCTGATCCTGTCGGGTGACTGTGCTTCCTTTTCACGTAAATCTAAGTGTATCCATTATGTGTTTGTGCAGTTGAACTCACTTTCAATTACTTGAATTTAGTTTAAAAACTATAACTGAGAGTTTATTCTTGAGTTAGTTATACTCTGGAAAGTATACATTGCAATTAAATTTGTACAGGGCTAATAAAAAAGCATGTGACTTAATGGTTATGTTATTCTACCCCCATAAGTGGGCATTGGAGTAATTTTTTGGTACACTCAGAGTGGTTTTGTGAAGGTTTTTATACTGCTGGCTCCAGCAGGCAAGTATACTTGAAGCTTATTATGACACATATTATATAGTTAACAATTCACTGGGTCACAGGAATGGAGCTGCAAGGTTATCTAATTCAGCTTCCATCCTTCATGCCTGAGGATATGGGGACTCAAGTTAGGTGACATACGTGTGCCATAGAGGTTGGGTTGCCTGAGCCATTCAACACGGTCCTTCTGAGTGTGTGGAATTTGGCAGTGGGTGTGTGTGCACATGTGTGTGTAAATATACCCCCTTCCGGAATCTACTAAAAGCTCTGAAGCTTCTCAGAAGATAACTGATATGCACAGGCATCATTTTCTTGAGATTTCAAGGTGTCTGTAGCCCCCCACCCCACTCCTCACCCCCTGTTACAAGAGCTCTTTCCAGTCTTGTGTTTCAGTCCACCCAGGCACCCTGCAGGAAGAAGGGAATCCTAAATCTCATCTAAAAATTAGGAAGCGTACAGATTGCAACAATTTGGGAATTAGCAGGCTACTTTTCTTGGGCTGTTGACATTAGTCACCCTTCTGTGAACCTGAGGATTTGTAAACCTCATGCCCCAGACATTTAGTTAGCTGCATCTCCTTGTAGGATTTCAGTGACATCCTGCTTCATAGACTGGAATTCCTGTCCAGAGCACAGGGCCGTCTCTGGGAGAAGCACCCTGCTCAACCCTGGTGCTCCCTTGCCAGCCTCTGACCCGACTGTGTGAAAGGGGTTTTGTTAATCAGCCCAAACCTGGGCTGCCTGGAGACCTGGGCCGCTTCCATTATTTGAGGCTCTTGACATATCAAGACGAAGTTTTTTTAAAAAAATGCCATAATAGGGTTACCAAAACAGCAATGTAGTTTAAATGTTTACCTTTAATAACTGAATGCTTTTAATACCAGCAAGATGTAATTGTGCCATTCATAAGTTAATTGCAGGATTTATAAAGTTGTTCATTTATGACTCGCGGTGTGGTCCGATGTAAGGACCCAGGTTTGGAGTTGTCCACAGGAGGCCTCGTTTGAATCCTGTCATTCTAGCTCTCTGCATGTGTGTCTAACCTCACTTGGAAATTACTTCAAAGGTCTAAATTGGAGGCTCTTTATGAAAGTGAGGCCAGATGGCCTGCTGTCACCCCCTGGAGAAGAGCCACAGAAAATTCTTCCGTGGGAGGAGCGGGGGTGGCCCCTGTCACCGAAGCCCTTGGCTTCTCCTCTGGGTTTCCTCTTTGGAAGCCCTGGGCTTGTCCTGGGGCTGCAGCAGCACTTGCCCCTAGGCCTCACTGAGGCCCAAAACGGACTGTGTGTGCCTGCTGGTGGGTGCATTGGGGTGACACTCCTCTGTAGAGGTGTGAATCTCTACCTCCGAGTCATATGCAGTGTTGTGAGTCAGTGTTACCTTAAAAAAAAAAAATAAGAAAGGAAAGAAGACAAAAAATTAAACCGGGACCATCTATGCAATAGGAAGGGTCCAGGAGCGGGCCTCTCTTCCCCAGAATCACTTGGCGCTAATTCCCTCAAAGCGCACACCCCCTTTCAAGCCTCATGTGAAGAGAAACCTCAAAATGCAAATCCTCTCCCAACAGTAGTGCCTCGAGCTAGGTTCACAGTCAGGTGTGGTGTTCAGGTAAGAGTTAGCTCTGGATCCTGGTGAGAGTTCGCTGTGGCCAGAGGAGAGGGAGCACATATTGCAGGGGGTACAAGGTGACCTACAGGGAGTTCTGGAGATAGGGCTGGTGTGGGAGGCGGGACCAGCACTGGCAGAGAGGCAGGTGTGTGCCAGCCTCTCACCTCACCTTCAAGGGAAGTCTCCCTCCAGCTGAACTGCCCGGGCCTCAGCTCTGCAGAAACTGTTGGGATTTGTAAAGGGACTTAAATCTTGTTTTTTTTAAAAGATAAATAAATAGGGTGATGATGAACTACATGGGGGAAATCCTGTCCCAATACATTCCAAATTATATATATTCTATGTTGTATTACCGATTTGTCTGTCAGTTATACCTCAGCAAAGCTGACATTAAAAAGAAGAAAACAACTAAGGGAAAAAATAATAAAAGATGTGTTGATTTTAGCAAGTGAGGCAAAGCACAGTTTTTCAGGTTATATTGACTCCCTTAAAATTTTCTCTGCTGGATATTCAATTCTGCTTTAGTTGTGTTGGCCCGTTCAGAGAGCAGAGAGACATGGCCCAGCCCTTAGTACTTGGGCACCTGGAAGATATCCTAGGCTTTGGTCTCCTCCGCCGACTTTCCATGTGTTCATCTGCCTACCCCCCCATCCACTTAGTCATCCATTTACTCCTCTTTCTCTCTCTCTCTCTCCCCCACCCCGCCCCCCACTCACTAAACTAACTAGCTAACTACCAGCAGATATGTATTGAACTCTCCAGGGACTATAGTATGTTTTATTTGTGTTAATCATTAGGAGTACTATGGCAAGTTGGATAGATTTTATCTTTGTCTTTGTTGAGGTTATAATCCAACATTTAATCAAATACTGCCATTGCACCCCAGATTTTAAGAACTAGCTTAGCTCTTTGAGTCCCGATTTTTTTTTTTTTTTTTTTTTTTTTGCCAAATTGCAGCAGATTACCCTTCTTACTCTCAGAACCAACTTCCACATGTCAAATGTCCAAAGAGTGGGTGGGAAAAATCTATAGATTGCAGTGCTGGAATAAATGGATTCTTGTTTATGTGTTTATATCTCCTATGAAACTGTAAATGACTTTAGGGTCTGCTCTAAAGACTTGGGTCTTACATTTGTCATGCCCTGTGCGGTAGAGAGAACACAGAAGCTGCTTGATGAATGTTGACTGAAAAATGCTGGCTAGTAGGCCAGAGGTGTCCATTTGGGGCTCACCGTTAATGCTCTCACCTTCTACCTTGCTGCCTCTTCTGGACTTTTTTTTTAAAAAAGATTTATTAATTAATGCATACAAGCTGGGGTACAGGCCAGAGGCGTGGGGTGGCAAAAGGGTTCACCAGAGACAGAGTGGGGAGCAGAACAGGCAGATCGACGGAAACACACTGCTGAGGGGAGCAGCAGGCGAGGCAGGAGAGGTCTGCTGCGCCATGTGGGAATCTCCGCGGCTGGGCGTCGAACTCGCGTCTCCACTGCCGACAGCTCCACAGCGCAGCACCTAACCACTGTGCCATCGGGGAGGCCCCTCTTCTGGATTTTCATGGGGGAGGAGACCTGTGGCAAATCCACATGTTTGTTCTGTCTGCTGTACATCTACACTCCGTACAATTATGCAGTTCTGCAAGAAAAATGGTTCTGAGTAGTCAAAATCCACTCCATTCCTATGTCTTATTGTAGGCCAAACTCAGCATTTCATTAGTTTTTTTCCCCCTAAGCTGTTATCCTGGAGGATAGCGACTTTGGGGGGAGCGGGGGTGGGCAGTCCCCTCTTGGGATCATGCCTGGTCCAGGCCTGTTGTGCGGCTCACAGGTTCTCTTTTTGAAGCACCTTCCATCCGAGGGCTGACTTCATCTCTGCCATTGTCTCGTGATGCAGGAGGGATGGTGTACATTGAAAATTGAGTGCATGCTAAGCCCTACCCCAACTTAAGGAATGTCTCCTAAATTATTTAAGTTTGGAAAATGTTTTCTAGCCTTAACTGATGGTCACTTTTCCCTGTAATAAAGTCTGACAATCACACTTTATTGGTGTGGTTAGGAAAAGAATGTCGTAGACTTAGGAAAACACAATAATTTAAAGAGTGACACATTTCAGAGTAGAAATAAAGTTGTAGACTGCTCTGAAAAGCAGTAAAATCATAGGAAACCATTACTTCATAGGGACGAACATTCCGTGTCTTTAGAAAGTTGTGACTGAAAAAAGCAGGTGAACCTGAGGGCATGGCATGGCATGTCTGTCTCTACACATATAAGGGAGGAGACTCTGGTTTTTTAGGGACAGTCCCTTTGCAAACATTCCCTACTTAATACTAGTAAGTGTTTAATACGATTGCTGTCTAACATAGCACTTGGCCCCTAGGGTAGGGCTACTTCTTGGAAACTATCCTTTAATTTTTATACCATGCTGAGTGTAAAATCAGTCAGACTTTTCACCAAGGTGGATGCAGTATCATATGCTTGAATTTATAAGCCAGAAATTTCCACCACAGTAAAGGGTAAGTAGCATTTCCTGGCATGTACCCTACAAAGAAATCAAGTTAGAATTCTCTATCAGTAACTTTAACGTGGTGTAGTTGTGAAGTATAGAACTGTTTGGTCTACTGCTAGAGATGGAGTCCCATCCCATCAGTTCCTGTTGAAGTTATTTATAGGATTCGGTTTTTAATAAACTAGTGCTCCCCTTTCCACATCAGTAGAAAATGAAGGCTTTGTTTTTCCAAGTAGAGGAGAGTGTGAATTCAAATTTCCCCGTGGTTTATTTCCCAAAGTAGATCTTTTCTCACAGGTAGCATGTTGCTGTTAATTTTTTTCAAAATTCACTTTTCACTGTTCTGGTAAGGGGTGATGAGTAGCTGTGCCTGTTTGCTGGTCATAGCCTGAGATCATTCTCAGGCAGGACTCCCTGATGCTAAGTGCTGAGGTCCTACTTTGCCTGACCCTTTCCAACCCAGCCAAAGTTAAAAAAAAAAAAAAAAGCAAAGCAAGAAAGGCAAGGGCGGGAAGGAAGCTGGAGTTGGTGGTGTTTTGTTCATTCTTATCAATATTGGGATAAAAGCATGGTAAGAAAGTGGCCCACATTTTGTTTATTATGCAGACGATTTGTGGCAACAAGTTTTTTAGGCCCCCAATGGCACTTAATAAATATGAGAAAATATACGTTTTTTTTTTGATGACTTCGATCTGAATGTTTATTCAAGCTTTCATGAGAGGTTTTCTACATTTGCACAACGTTCTCGCCACTGAACAAATGTCCATTTTTGACGTGTGAACACAGTACTTATGAAACACATTTTCACAGGGCCAAAACTGATTTCATTGGTAAATGTATTTAGCGGCAGTCAGGACTTCTTGTTTGATTGCTTTCATTGAAACCAGACTTTCAGAAGGTGGATTGAAGCACTTTTCAAATGGGTAGGATTGTCAGAGAATCTTACAGTTTGTGAAAGACATTAGTACTGTTCAGAAAAAAAGCAAAAGAAGAAAAGAAATGACCGAGTGACTGTTTCCAAGGTGTTCTCAGCCCCCAGCATTAGCAGTATTTTCCTTGTTCGTGTTGATGTTGTGTGGGCCTGGAGCTGGTTGTGCATGTGGATATTATTGCTGTGATGGGGGAGAGGAGAAAAGATAGGTTTGCAACAGAGCTTGTGGATGGCACCACGCCAGTGCCCTGAAAAATGGCAAACATGTCACAGCTAACAGCTGGAGGCAGAAATATTTCTCTTTAATTTGGATGGATAAAATTTTTTTCACAGCGGGGCACTCTCGAAAGAGTACAACATCAAAGAGGGTGGGTCTCACCAGTCAGACATCAGCTGGCTCCAGGATGGAGCAAAATGAATGAACTGTCAGGGCTTTTCCAGCACAGAGGCTTCTGCCAAGTGAAAAGTTAAAGGTTCAGTGGCTTGTTGAGGCCACAGACAAAATCCCAATCATGGAAAGACTGATCCCCAAAGTCTGCCTCTGATCAGCAGACAGCAGGATGCCTGAAGGAGACCCTGGATTGACGGATGGCAGGCGTGGTATTGATGACTGCCGCCGCGATCGCAGATAAGTGGGATTCACCCAGAGCTCTGCCGCTCCAGGGGCTCCCGGCTCTCCTGCTGGAATCTCCCATCACCTCCTGTCCTGACACTTAGCAGCACCCACCCCAGTGTGACCGAAACGCCCACTTCCATTTCTTCTCTGACACCGCTTTTGCAAATACCACCTCCGTGTTTTACGTTTATTGACACCTTTCAACTGTTTTTCTGATTACCGTATTTCAGTCTTGACTTCTCTGTTAGTATTATCTGCAAACTCAACATAAACCTCTAATGATTTTCTAATATTTCTGGAACTTGATGAATGTGAATTGACAAAGTACAGTATATAGCTTTATATCAGCATTACTGAAAATACAGCAACGGTGTCTATAACCGTCACTCAGTTGTTTTATGGGGCTTTTAGGACTTTACTTTTGGAGCTTCATTTTAGAAAGTGTTGGCATTCTGTACATTCCAAAATATCCCAAAGCCAAGCGAGAGGAAAGAGGTTTCTTCTTAAACATAGCAAAGTAAGTCACTTGTAAGGGAGAGAAGAGAGAAATGATCACAATGACAATGAAAAGAGCTGTAGGGTTTTTTTTTTTAAAGATTTATTTTTTATTTATACATACAAGTTGGGGTACAGGCCAGAGGCGTGGGGCGGCGAGAGGGTTCACCAGAGACAGAGCGGGGAGCAGAACAGGCAGATCAATGGAAATACACTGCTGAGGGGAGCAGCGGGCGAGGCAGGAGAGGTCTGCTGCGCCATGTGGGAATCTCCCCGGCCGGGCGTCGAACTCGCGTCGCCGCTGCCAACAGCTCCACAGCGCAGCGCTTAACCGCTGCGCCACCAGGGAGGCCCAGAGCTGTAGTATTTTACCTCTAAGAAAAAAGTTGAAAAACTGAACACAGATAGATGGGGGCTCCCTCACGGGTCTTGGCTTTAATGAAGACGCTCTCCTGGTGGGACATGCAACTTTATCCACACACTTGTGCCTGGTCTCATCCTGGCCTGTTGCCAGTGGGAGGAGCCTGGTTTGCATAGAGTGGGAGCAGTGTCTTTATCCATTGCATGGTTGATTTGTATCAATTTTATTTTTATTTCACTTGCTTTTTCTTTTTTAAAGATTTATTTATTTATGCATACAAGTTGGGGTGCAGGCCAGAGGTGTGGGGTGGCGAGAGGGTTCACCAGAGACAGAGTAGGGAGCAGAACAGGCAGATTGATGGAAATACACTGCTGAGGGGAGCAGCGGGTGAGGCAGGAGAGGTCTGCCGCACCATGTGGGAATCTCCCCGGCCAGCCATTGAACTCATGTCGCCTGCTGCGCCACCAGGGAGGCCAGTGTACCAATTTTATTAACAGATTAAGTCATCCTCACTAAGTTGACATTTGCTCTGGAAGTCAGAATTTGTTTGACATTGTTATTCACTGTAAGCATTTTTATGACCCTCTTTGGAGAATTTCATGATGCTTTTAAAGGAAAAGGACTATGGTTTCTCCATGATAGGACAACTGGGATGTGATGAAAATAGCAGTGACAGGGCGGGCTGTGACTCTGGAGGATTTGGTCCATGTCACAGTCACTTCCCAATTATATCACTTCGGGCAGGTCACTTAACCCTTCCCCACCCAGGGTTTCCTCTCTGTAAAACAGAACGCTTTCCAGCCTATCTTCCTGGTCCATTCTAAGGCTCAGAAGAGCTTGAGAGAGTATTTTATAAATGAAAGTGCTGCACAGATGTGTAGAAACGGATGCATAGACATGTGACTTGCCATCTCCTAGCTCGTGATTTTCCCATTCCTTCAGCCCTTTAGCAGAGGGACTCCCGTTAGCACCATTTTTTCATGGACGGTCTCGAGCTTCTTCACCTTCCTAGTATGTTGGTCATTGACTGCTCTTCTTTCTTTGCGTTAAGGACGAGGTAGAGGCTTTCACCGACTTTGAAAGTACTGCCTGTTGCCCCTCTTTTCAAGCCTCAACGTGGCTCGATTTGAAAGTTCCCGGCTGAGAAGTCAGGAGCACACCGTGGCAGGGTTCTGGTGTCTTCCTCTCTGGAGTGGGAAGCTCTGGCAGCCATGCTCAGTGTGGGTCTGAGGCCCCGGCCACCATCCACAGGTGTCCCTTGCTAATGGCTTAAATTTACCCAAAGCACTTGACACTGGGTTTTGTACCGACCAGGAAATCGTCTGCTGTTGAGACGGAAAGAGGGAAGATGAGGGAGATCTAGAAGCAGGATAGTCATCGCAGTTTGTCTTTATTCCCCACGAGTCTACCAAAAAAGTCAAACGCACCTCATCCAGGTGTGTTTTCTGGCACAGCCCCACTTTGGTTTTAAATATGTTCAGTGTTTACACAGATACGAGACACTGGATGTTGGGGCCTCCCGTGGCCAAAAGTGCCAGTGATGTCAGAAGTCGAGCAGTCTGAGCCGTAGGTGAGAGTTCTGGAGCCACACCTCAGTGAAACACTGGGGTAGCTAACTGCTAGTTACACAGAGGCTCTAGGAATGTGCTTCAAAGTGTGGGTTCCTGTCGTATTTCAGTAGCATTGCATTAAACTGAAGGCTAATTAGATTTCAGAAATGTCAGCTGTGGGTCAAAAGAATGCTCTCCTGCTGTTTTCTGGTTGGTGTTCACATTCACCTTCATTTTTTGTTTCTGTTTGACTTTTTTGGTAGACTCGTGGGGAATAACGACAAACTGCGATGACTATCCTGCTTCTAGATCTCCCTCATCTTCCCTCTTTCTGTCTCAACATCAGACGATTTCCTGGTCGGTACAAAAAGCACTGGTGTCAAGTGCTTTGGGTAAATTTAAGCCATTAGGATGCATTCCTGCCCTCAGTGAGTTTACAGTGTGGAAACCCTTGTGCATCTTCACTGGTAAAAGTTAAGAAAGGGGCCTCCCCAGTGGTGCAGCGGTTAAGCATTACGCTGTGGAGCTGTCAGCAGCAGTGACGCGAGTTCGACACCCAGCCTGGAAGATTCCCCACATGGTGCGGCAGACCTCTCCTGCCTCGCCTGCTGCTCCCCTCCGCAGTGTGTTTCCGTCGATCTGCCTGTTCTGCTCCCCACTCTGTCTCTGGTGAACCCTCTTGCTGCCCCACACCTCTGGTCTGTACCCCAGCTTGTATGCATAAATAATCTTTAAAAAAAAATAGTTAAGAAAGGCTTCTCTAACAACCGCACGATTAAGAGCAAAACCTTTTCTTTAACCACAGAGGTCTTCTGCTTCTAAACTTTGCACAGTGAAAACGGTTTGGAATTACTCTGTAATGTAAATGTTTGTGGGGCTGTTGGTTATCCACAGGGCACAAAATACCACGCTTCTGCCGCCTTACTCAGGAATCTCACCTGACATTTCCATCCACCAATGCAAGCTGTCTATTTTCAATTGAGTTTCTCAAATCGCTAATACACTTGATAAGTGCAATCCTAGTTTTCTGAGTTTTACTTAAAGATGGGGGTATCTAAAGACACCGTGACAGTAGGCAGAGGGGATCTGAAGAATCATCTTTTTCTGTGTTCTTTCTCGGTTCTTCGATGTGCTATGAAAGGATTTAAAATAATGCTGGATTTGCACGTCTAAACTAGGAAGCTCCCAGAGACCCCTTCTTGGATCTTTTCTGTGGTAACCTTTTTAAATTGAGTTAAGATTACTTTACCACACTGTATAGGTTTCAGATCTACATCTTCTTACCTCACCAATACTGTATATTTCATGCCATGCCCATCACCAGTTGTCTAGTCACCATTTGCCCCCAACCAATCAACCCTTCTACCTGGTCCAGCCCCTCTGATAACTACTATTCTGTTGTCAGAGTCCAAGTATTTGTTTTTGTTTTGCTTGCTGGAATGTGGTTTTTTTGTTTTTTTTTTTTTGCCCCCTTTATATCTCATACATGGTTAGAATCATACAGGGTTTCTTTTCTCTTTCTGGCTCATTTAGCATAATCCCTCGTGGTCCATCCATGTTGTCACCAATGGCAAAATTTCTTCTTTTTATGGCTGAATAGTAGTCCATTGTGCATATCCTATGTCTTGTTAATCTGCTCATTTGTTGTTGGGCACTTGGGTTGTTTCTGTATCTTAACTATTGTGAATAGTTCTGCAGTGAACATAGGGGTGCTGAATATATTTTTTTGAATTAGTGTTTTGATATTCTTTGGGTAAACGCCCAGAAGTAGACTTAGTGGATCATATGGTAGGTGCATTTTTAGTTTTGGGGTGACCTCCATATTGTTTTCCTTAGTGAGCACACCAATTTACATTCCCTCAATGGGAACTATCACGTGATATTGTCATCTTTGTATTTCATAGAATTGAAAAAAGTTAGATTCAAAGAAGAGGTAATATCTTCTTTTAAAAACCCTACTTGTTAATACTTAGAATAAAGTTTTCAGTTGCATTTTGTGTTAGTGTCTTCTTGAGCTTTGAATGAAACCTAAGGTCTCTAAGAAGCTGTGGAAATATTCTGAGACTTCAGCTCACTTCACTTTAGTCAGCTTTGAGTTCCTCCTGCATTCTGGACACTGGTAGATGTTTGGATAACAAAATAGACTCCCTCTCAGTAGCTTTGCCAGTGCAAACCGAAGAGTACTGGCATTTCAGCATAAATCCAAGTGCCAATGTTCAGTCCTTGGCCCCAGGATGCACTGAGGTGAGGAAATACGGGAGAGGGAGCCTTAAACATCTTACCTGAAAATTAGCTAATACCTCTTACATAAAATTTTGGATCCTTTTTTTTTTTTTCCCTTCCACATCCAAATTCAGGAACCCAGGTTCTTGGAGGAAGAAGTGAATGTTAAGGTTGTAATCCTAGTTCCTTTTGTTTAAAATCTTTGGTTTTCTGCAGGGTATTGGCAGGATTCCATGAAGTAAGGGAGTCCTGGGTGCTGTCCCAGATGTGGAAGCAGAGGGATGGAAGGGTGGAGGAGGAGCCTGACCAACAGTCTCACAATGTCTCTAACTTTTGGAGGCTCCATTTCTTACGTATAAATGGATCGAGTTGGAGCAGATGGTCTTTGAGGTCTCTTCCAGATCTGATTTTCCTGGGCTCTTAATTTAGCCAAAGTACTCAGCATTCTAGTAGAAGACCTGGCGATACTGAAATCTTCAGAGAAGCCTATTAACTGGATAGATCACTTTCTACCTGTGATTCTCCAAACAGGGTCACTCCGTTCACTGCAGGCCCTGGGTGATGTCTTCGGAGCTGCCTCTTAGAGCAAGAGTGAGTGTAGTTAAGATGGTGGGGTGCTTATTGGTACATTTTCTAGTTTTATAGTGGATCAGGAGAATGTTCTTTTTACCTTTTTTTGTAGCAGAATTACACACTTCACTCTTTTGAATTAGAAAGGATTCTTTGTTTTAGAAGATCATTGAAAGTCTCCGCTGAGGTACAAATGAAGAAAGTAAACTCTCTTTTCTTCTCTTCTGTTCCCTGTCAAACTACAGATGATAGTTTGGGGAGCACAGGAGTGATGGGAGTTTACAGTGTTTTCAAACTAGCTGTTCAAAGAGTCTTCCTTGAAAGTTCCCCTCATCTGTAATAGAATGATTTTAAATGTAGCAAAGAATTCCTTTGCAACTGGTATTGCAAAATTAAATGACTTTGCAAACAGGTAAGCCAGTTAGTGAAGTAAAGAGCCTATAGGGCAATAGGGAGTAGTAGGTACTGTGGAGAAGTGGAAAATCACATAACCCATCTAATAGTTACCACCTTCTTTTTCTCAGTCTAGTGAATTATTGCCATAAATTTAGAACCCATTTTTAAATTTTTTTCAATAAAAATTAGAGATGAGGTTATATTTACAATTTTTTTCCTATACATACTGCATAGGAAAAATAAAGGGACTGATTGCTTGAATTCAACCTGAGAGCCACTAGGTTGCAAACCTTGCTTTAGAGAAACAGATTGCTCAGAGCTACCAATGTACGCAAATTTCTATCATTCAGAAGATGTTTGTGTTGCTATTGTATTAAGATGGGTCTAAGTTTGTTCCTCTTTCCATTGTTTTTATGATTATTATTAATGTAAGTTGGCAGCATTCATAAATGAGAAAGCCGTTAACCAACCACTGGTGACCAGTGTTTATAAGGCACAACACGGCAATGTTTTTCTCCTGCTGTTCTCACTTAAAATAAATTCTTGTTCTTGTAGACTAAGATTGTGGGAGCAAAGGGTGCTTTGCGATAATTAGCATTGCAGAAAAACTTTCGCTGGTGGTTTTCATTTAATACGTGGTTTGTAGTGAGCAAGAACTTGTGTGATCCTTTTTTCAAACACCTATATAGTGTACCTGTAGACATTATGGGATTGAAAAGTGTACAAATTCCCCTAAAAAGGTAAGAAACTACTCCCCCCAAACTTATCTTTCTATTCCCATTGATACAAGATAGAAGAGAAAGTGTAGGCCAAAAGTGATGGTTTGAAAATGGCAACAGCAACAATCACAGAAGAAATCAGTGACTGATAATGTACTAATATATATTACAAATATTTTCCCAGGTGGATAACACAAATACAGTTTTTAACTTTGGGTCAGATAGTCGCCTTTCTCTTCTAGCAATGCCTGCCAGAATGGAAGTACAAAGAAATAATTGGCTAGCCTTTTTTGTTTTTTTTAAAGAAAAAAGTCAGAAAAGCATGAGGTATGTTTACAAATGATATTTTCACAAGCCATTGTAATAGTGAATATTTATTAACACTTTGCCGTATTTATCTCAAAATGTTTTTGAGAAATGAAGCATTTCAGACAAAATTTTAATGTTCCCTTCGTTCCCAAGGCCACTATGTTTATGAAACTATATGCATCCTTCCAATGTGTCTTTTCAGAATTGTGCTAGATATGTAAGTATGAAAAAGTGCCATATATTGCAATATACATTATTATAAAATCTATTAAGAGTGTTGTTTTTTATATTTTGAAATGTTAGCAAGTGTATATGCACCAGTCTATACCTATTTTCTTACTTAACATTATGTTTTTAATATTTATCTCTATCAACTACATCTTTGCACAAACAAATCTACTGCATTCATTTTAAACATTTTATATGACACTATTGAATAAATAAACCAGAATCTAGGTTTTTTTAAAGATTGATTTATTTATGCGTACAAGTTGGGGTGCAGGCCAGAGGTGCGGGGTTGTGAGAGGGTTCACCAGAGACAGAGTGGGGAGCAGAACAGGCAGATCAACGAAAATACATTGCTGAGGGGAGCAGCAGGCAAGGCAGGAGAGGTCTGCTGCACCATGTGGGAATCTCCCCATCAGGCATCAAACTTGTGCTGCAGCTCAGGACAGCTCCACAACGCTGCGCTTAACCTGTTGCGCCACCAGGGAGGCCCCTAGATCTTCTGATAGACGTAGCCATTGTTCCTGAGACAGTCTCCCTTGGTAGCTGTGTTGCGGTTTCATTGCAGTGATCGCCTGGTGGTGAAGTTCCTGAGTGAAAGGAGCTCTGCACTGTCCACTCTATATCAATATTTCAAAATGTTGGGGCTTCCCTGGTGGCGCAGCGGTTAAGTGCTGCACTGTGGAGCTGTCGGCAGCGGCGATGCGAGTTCAACGCCCAGCCAGGGAGAACCCCACATGGCGAGGCAGACCTCTCCTGCCTTGCCCGCTGCTCCCCCCAGCAATGTATTTCTGATCTGCCTGTTCTGCTCCCCACTCTGTATCTGGTGAAGCCTCTCACCACTCCACACCTCTAGCCTGTACCCCAGCTGTATGTACACATAAATAAATCTATAAAAAAAAATTTCAAAATGTTCTCCAACATGACGGCCATTTTAGACTCCCTGTCCGCAATACTGGAACTAGATTTGTAAATCTAATATGCCTGTTAGGCTTTCCACAATTTCGAGGGTTTTCCGTTGCAGAATTTGACCCTTTCTTTTCCCACCAAATGTCCTATGTCTTTCTTTGCAGATAGTTTCCCTACCTCAAAAGGGTCATTTGCTCACCTTCCTCAGAAAGGACACTGCAATTATCTCGTTCATGTTAATTCAGAAAGAAAAGCGTACAGTTTCAGCCAAACTTTGCTTATATTCAGGGTTCTTTCAGAATGACTCTTAACTTAAATTGCACTCTCCTGTCTAAGGCTCACTATTTGAATGACTAGGATTTCTGATCTTTTTGACGTTTTTTATTAGTCCTGGAGGGGTTGTCTATAAACACTTTGTGCCTGATTTTCAGTATTTTCCTGCTTATTTTATACCATTCATGTAAAGGTAATGAAAGCAAAATAACTTGGAGTCTTGACCTTATTTCATCTTCTCAAATTCCTTAAGTATCTTAGACTTACTAGGTATCTCACTTAAATTCCATTTTAGTGTCAGACAAATGTGGATGTTAATGCAGCCACCAATAGCAACTTCCTGAACTTGAAAATGTTTCTGCTGCTGTAGTTGGAAACTTGTTGAAATAGTTCCTTCTGTTGGTGGATAGAAGCACACGGTCCTTGCTCAGTTATTTGGAGAGTTTACTCCCTCCTTTTCTTTTTTGTTTTTTAAATGTTCATTCATTTAATACTGATTTGCATCTTCTCCATAATAGAAGAGTAGGATCCCCTCCCCCCCACCCCCAGGCATTGTTGCCACAGGGCAGCCACTACCAAAAAGCATAACAAAGTTGAGCTAGTGATGCAGAGTATCATAGATCCCAGATCAGTGCCTTGAGCTCTCCTGAGAAGTCATCTTCAGTTCCTACTCAGCATTCGCATTTGGTTTTCCTGCTTTTCCCAGATTTATTCTCCTGCCGTGATGGATGAATTGAAATAGACACCAGTGTCTGTGGGCCTATTTGTCTTTTCAGGAAACAATGAGCTTATTTATTTTACCAAAACTGTTCTGTTTTTTAACATTGGTTTACAACATGACTATAAATGACTCAGAGGTATAGGTGACACCTCTTCAGATGTATGCTAGCACTCCCCACCCCCCACAGGATACCCATAATCCATTGTACCCATTTGGTTTGGTTTTGTCCAACCCTTTCTTTTGTTTCTTTATATTGCAAATATAAGTGAAATCATCCCACATTTCTCCTTCTCCTTCTGACTTATTTAGTTTAGCAAAATCCTCTCCAGTTTATCTTTTTTATAGTGCATGCTTTTATTCCATTGTGAATATGTACCACGTCTTAATCCACTCATTTGCTTCCTGCATTTAGGTTGAAACACTGGGCTTACATATTACCTCTCAATAGCACAGACCAGAACCAGCTAAGGATCGTCTTGAGACAAATGCAGAAGGCACACATTTTTTACCTCCTTAGCTGGTAGACGGTACTGGCCATGGTAGTGTAATGAGATTCCTTGAGGAGACCCCTCATCCTGTGAATTTATGTTGTCATGACTTGACAGAGATGAAGCATTTATTTGGGAGGGGAGGGAGATTTGGGTGAATCATATAATCAGATTTGCGGTTCCAAGTGTCTCTGGCTACGGTGTAGAGACTAGCTGGGAGGTGGCCCCGAAGCTGTGGGAAGAGCAGTTAAGAGACTGTCGAGTACTTCGCGGAAGAAAGGAGGCTGTGGGCTAGGATGGAAAAGGGAGAGGGAGAGGTGGATGCACACGAAGAGTAAGTAGGAGGGTTTGGTGAGGACTGAGGTGAGGACTGAGGGCGAGAAGAGTATCAAGGTTGAATGCGTTTCCTCAACTCTGAACTCAGTTATGGGGTCTAAATAGATGCATGGAATGTTCTCATGGTCTCACATGTAATTGTGTAATATATTGGTATTAACTGGACTCGGGGAAGCCTGACCTCATGCTATGTGATACTTGTGTGATATTTGGGGATAGCCTGACTTTTCCCTAAGGCCAGTAGCAGTTTCATCAGGCAGGCAAAAATTATAGAATTCCTTGCCATATACTTTGCCATATACTTTGTTAAGTTATTGCTGAAACAAGATTGCTTGTAACAAGAGTATAGGAAACACTTTTTATACTCGTTTTCAAGTGTGACTGGCAGCAGCTGCTGTTTGAATGAGTTAGCTCCCCTGACATACAGTGTTACTTGCTGCTGAGGACACTGGCACAGAGGAGAATCATACTTCTCAAGAGGCTTCATAATTATTTTCACCAGCAGCCCTCATGCCAGATTTGTTCCTGGGAGAAGAACAGGGCAGAGGGCTGGTCATCAACAATTTTTTTAAAAAGATTTATTTATTTATGCATACAAGCTGGGGTACAGGCCAGAGGCATGGGGCGGCGAGAGGGTTCACCAGAGACAGAGCGGGGAGCAGAACAGGCAGATCGAAGGAAATGCACTGCTGAGGGGAGCAGCGGGCGAGGCAGGAGCGGTCTGCCGCGCCATGTGGGAATCTCCCGGGCCAGGCATCGAACTCCCGTCCCCTCTGCCCACAGCTCCACAGCACAGCGCTTAACCGCTGCCCCCCCATGGAGGCCCTCGTCAACATTTTTGACTCCCTTATAGGTAAACAGTGGCCTTTTGGGAACTGATGGCTTTGTTCAATGTCACGAAGTCCGTCAACAGTAGACTCCGGGTCAAGACTCAGAATCTTTGAAGCTGCTTCCAAAAACAAAACAAGATCAACAAAATAATATAGGGCAATCTAAGCTGAGTAGATGTCTGTCATTTGATTGCTCAAGTAGCAGATTTATCCACCACACGAAATGTCTCTAGTCTCTGCCATCATCCCAGACTAGGAATTCAAAGAAGTCATTACCGTTAAGTATAATACAATCTGGGAATATCTTCATTCTCCTCAGGCTCCATTGATTATCAGCTGTAATCACTCTGGCATGTCAGCCAGTCGGAGTCTCTTGAACAGTTGTCTTTGGTAGATTGATATGTGTTTTATTTGAGGGGGCTAGGAAACAGGTGGAGAGGGAGGTGGTTGGAGAGCAATGAGTTTAAAAAATATTAAAAAAAAAATCCATGGTTTTTTTTTTTCTTTTTTTAAAGATTTATTTATTTGTGCATTTAAGGGCCGGGGTGTAGGCCAGAGGTGTGGGGGAAGGGGTGAGGGGATATACCAGAGACAGAGTGGGGAGCAGAACAGGAAGATTGACGGAAATGCACTGCTGAGGGGTGCAGCGGGCGAGACAGGAGAGGTCTGCTGCGCCATGTGGGAAGCTCCCTGACCGGGGATCGAACTCGTGCTGCAGTGGCTGCGGATAGCTTCATAGTCCTGAGACTTAACCCCTGCGCCACCAGGGGGGCCTCTGGTGGGATTTTTAATGACTGGTGATACTAACAAGAAACTGTCATCCCCCTTATTAAAAATACTGAGCTAAATTAATATGAATGATCATACTACTTTTAGGGCCTCAGTATAACCAGTGAGGTGCTTTGTAAGACATACTCTTCGGTCTGTTTGGAAGGGTCGATTAACAAGACATGATTTCTCAGGCTGCCTTGAAGAACCCGTCCACACCTACTAGGATCCCACAGCTGATTTTATTTGAAAAGGTCCAGTCTTAGCATGGTCCTTCTGAAAACTGCTCCCCGCCGGCTTCCTAGATGCCCCAAGGACTGGGGATGACCTTCTGGAATTGCAGAGCATAAGTGATGCCCCTACCACATCCCCCCGTTGGCTGCCCTGGTTTCTGGAAGCAGGATCTGTTGCCTCTGTGTGTGTCAGGCCGGCTAGTTATTTTGCATAAGACTTTTGCTTATTGCCTCATTTGAAGATTTCATGCCCTGGAATGCTATCTTTTATTTTTTTTTAATTTTTTAAGATTTATTTATTTATGCTCACAAGCTGGGGTACAGGCCAGAGGCATGGGGCGGTGAGAGGGTTCACCAGAGACAGAGTGGGGAGCAGAACAGGTGGATTGACGGATATACACTGCTAAGGGGAGCAGCGGACGAGGCAGGAGAGGCAGGAGAGGTCTGCCGCACCATGTGGGATTCTCCCCGGCCGGGTGTCGAACTTGAGTCGTCGCTGCCGACAGCTCCACAGCGCAGTGCTTAACCGCTGAGCCACCAGGAATGCTATCTTGAAAGAGGATCTGCTTGCAGAGACCTAAGGCCATCCTTTTGAGACCACCCTGAGTTAGGACATTACAATCCAGAGGAAATGGTTATTGATTTCCTCCCCTTTTTTGGGGGGTCTCTCTTTTGTGATGACTCCTCTCCTAATGGTTTCAGATCCTGACAGCTGATGTCCTACATCTTCTGCAGGTGAGATACCATTTATTTCACCTGAATTAGGGTCCGTTCTGCCAGTTCTTTACAGCTCCCTAGCTCTCCAGCTGCCCCCTGCTAGGTGTCACCCAGTTTGTGGAAGAGCGAGTTCCTTCCTCCCCGAAGCCTGTGAGCAGTTAGGTGTCTGAGACCGAGGGCCTCTTCTGTGGCCGGTCCAACCTCATCCGTGTGGCCTCTCCATTCAGCTTGCTTTTGTTTATCCAGCAGCTCATTACTTAAGAGGAGCCTGTCAAAATTGGTTAAATATTCTTTGGGAAACATGGTCCCTCACATCCTTGAGATACCATAAGTATGTTTAATCCAGAGAAGATTGGCTTGATAAGAAAAACGTGATCAACTTGCACCACCAAAACATATTTTCCTGTTTTTCCGGTGGCGTTTCCACAAGCATCAGTAAGCACCAGCAAACCCAAGGCCATAAATTTCTGCAGCCAACACATAAAGACACCGAGAGAAGCAGGGAAAATGATTGCTGATGATTCGTTCTAACTACTTGACCTTCTGACCTCTTCTCTAGATATATGACCAAGATGGGACCTTACAGCACTTTATTGATGGTGGGGAACCTAGTAAGTCGAGCTGGATGAGGTATATCCGGTGTGCAAGGCACTGCGGAGAACAGAATCTAACAGTAGTTCAGTACAGGTAAAGTATATCTTGATTTACCACTTATGGAGCTGAAGCCCTTTGGCTTGCATATGCGAATCCAGGCTTGCTGCTAGGTCTGAAAAAATCCTGCACAACTTTGCAAGGACTGGCAGAGTTTCTTTTCTTTTCTCTTCTTTTTTTGCTAGGTTTCCCAAACCTCCTTAGTTCTTGCAACAGTGATTTTATGGGAATTCGGGAATCAAAATGCTCATAGAAAGCCTCTTTCATTCAGTGCACGTGGTAAAGTAACTCCCACCCCCTTGCCTGAACTTCCAAAATGACCTGAAAGAGCCCAGGCAAGCGGGGTGGGGGGGAATTCCCCCAGCGGTCCTTATGCACACTCATAAATAGGAATTCAGAGATTCAGCTCTGGATCTCTTGCCTGCAGTCACCTCCGGCTTGCTCCTGGGGAGGAGTTACATTTGCACACAGGCACCAGAAACCAAGAACTGGCAACCTTCCCTGGCAGGGAGGGAGCCATGGTCACCTCTCCTGATCTTTCGAAAGGTGCCAAAGCACTTGGCTCTGGCTTTTGGTCCATCGAGAATGTCTCAGATGATGAGGTGGTTCCAGAGCACAGAGGAGCCCCGGTTTCCCAACATATTTGGGTAACACCCAAAGGGTAAGGAAGCCACCCCCATGCCCTGAAGTTCCCTCAGGCGGCCTCTGGGGTGCTGAGAAATGAGGTGGTTCTCAGACTCTGAGCCACATCTGCCCTTGCACCTGTTGGCTGAGCATTTCCATTTTGGGCTAAAGAAGGCTGGAGTTGAGACCAGAGGGCAAGAGCAAATCACGTAGGAAAAAAGCCCGTCCACCAAGCCTCCTTTTCTCAGAATCCCTCGAAAACATGTGCCATATAAATATATGACCTCAGTTATAAACAGCCATGTTCCCTTTCGAATCAGAAGCAACTGTTTAGCTTTATTAGGCTCCCCAGACACATCAAAGCCCTGTGCTCAGCCCCTTGGAGTCCTGCCTGTGGCTATTTATTTCCTTTTTTTTTTTTTTTTTTGGTTTTTAAAAATGAAGCCTTAAAAAAAAAAAAAAACAACTGAAGCTTTATTCCCCTAAGAGGTTAAGGGCTGCACAACTCTGGCTCCCTCCCCAAAAGTCTCCAATTCAAAAGGAGCGCACTGGGGCCGCGGGTGACTCACTGCCTTGGTTTCCTCTGCAGTTCCATTTCATTAAGTAACGGTTTAAATGAAATCGCGCACAGCGGCACTGGGTGACTCGGCCGCCGACTGTCACCGGCCACGGACTGGCTCCCTCACCTTTCTTGCAGCTGCAGGCCTTCCATGAAGCTTTCATGAAACTCTGAGCTAGAAAATTAGTCAAGATGATGCCAGCCATGCAGCAAGAGCTAGTTGGGCAGGTTCTGCCAGCAGTCCCCAGGGAACACCTGAGGGGAATTCTGAATTTGGGCAAAAGGAGACACCCCTGGGAGGAAGGTGGGTGGGAGCGAATCACTACCCATCTGTCAATATTAAGTGGATTTTATAGCGCCCTTTCATGGTGGCTCTTAAACCTCAAGTTCTCTCCGTGATCTGTTTTCGATTACTTCAGATCTTTATAAAACAGACTACAAAAACACAATTTAAAAAAACTGGCATCCATCACCAGTGACCACGTCCAAGAGTAAGAAAATAGAAAAGTTGGACCCCGAAGAGCCAGCCTAATTTTTATTGTACATGAATGTCCTCTTCACAAAAAGTCAGCTGGTTTAGATTCATTCTGTTATGATTTGTAATATCTAAATGGAATTTTCTTCAAAGCGCCCTTGATTGATTGACCCTTAGCTGAACGTTTTGTTTTTATTTTGAGGCTGACAATAATGTTTGTTGGCATGTGCTCTGCTTCAACGGCGTGGGGACGCCACGAAGCTATCTTTATGAGTCATCCAACCACAATACTCAATACATGTCAGCAAAGGAAATATTATCTGAAAAGGGAAAAATCCCTTTGATGTGCTTCAACATGCAGAGATTTCTGCGAGTTTTGGAAGCTCTGCCCGCTCGTAAGGAACGGTGTACGCTTACACATTTTTTTCCCCCTTTCTGCCTGCTCCGGGCCTCCGAAGACCACCCATTGCTCGAAAACAGTTCTGCTCTTTCAGCGGCAAAGCGTGTCATTTGGGTTTAGCACATTCATTTGCCGGGCTCTGTGTTTATATTAAGGGAAGCCAAACCGAGAGATGAAATGTTACAAGGGTGAAGTACAAAGTAGACTCAATTTTTCTCAACTTAGGAGATGCCAGTGATTTATAGCTCGGCTCCAATTTTGATTTTTTTTATGTAGCAGTGGAAAGAATTAATAAAATGCACAGCTCTCAGAGAAGTGGAGGGAGGCAGGGGAGTGAGGTCCGGACAACTGGCTAGAGTTTTTGTCAGATATTCATAGAATGTTGGGAAAAACATTCTGCTTAGCTAGCAGTGCCCTCGTGAGACAGAATGGCAGCAAGTTAAGGAAAATAACAAGATAAATGAAATTTTTGCAGCTGCAAGTAAAATATTGAGAATCTGCACTTTTTTATTGATCTTTATGATCCTATTGCCAAGAGCCACTTTGTGGTGACAAAATATGTTGACAAGTGCATATCTCACCACCATGAAAAATGTGGTGAAGGATTCGCCTTATGTCTGCAGTGTTCTACAAGGAACAAATTGCCCTGCTACAGCCAATTCCTCACAGAAAGGCTACATTTAAGGCCCACCAACCCTAAACACTTTTATCTTGAACTTGAGGCTAATATTTGTAGCAATTCTTCATTGAGGAAACTGGTCGGTATGGTTTCCTCATTTTTTTTTTTTAATCTGTAGATGTTTCTTTACAGTGCCAAAGCTGTTATAAAAAATGTTTATTTCTTGCTACCTTCGCTCTATCATTTCCGAATGTAATCTTTCAGCCAGGGTAAAGTGTTCCTCTTGTGTTTATTGAATTTCTATCCATTTCACAGAAGAGGGATTTTCTCTTTGCTTGTATCAAACTTTAGAAGAAAGGTGATGAGGAAGATTTTTATTTCTCTTGGTGCTTATATCACAAAGCTGCTTAGTTTTATTACAAATTTGGGGACTTCCAATGCCAAGTTGCAAGAACGCCTATAATGCTTTTCCTTCAAATACGAAATCAATAGCATTAATTTATATTTGAGGCTGAGGCAACGGTGTCTGCAATTTGCCAAGAGAGAGAATTTTCTCATTAGTGGGAGATGGAATTTTTTTTTTTTAAATCAACTCTTCCTTACTGTTGTCTCCTGGGCCAAATATCTGTCTTCAGCCAAGACATTCTGTGGAGGGAAACTGGAAATAAACTGTACACTGTTTATCATACTGTGTTACAGGCTCCTAATTGGTGGTCGGGAACCATAAGGTGGGTGCAGATTTTATTACAAACAGGAAATGTTGAAGTGGAGCTGGGCAGAGCTTTTTGGGGGGGCAAGAAAAATGTGGATGGGGGCACATGAGTTCTACCTGTGACTAAGCCGGGTTTTCTTTTGTTTTGAATAGGTCGAATATATTCTACCGAGCCTGTATAGATATTCCCAGGGGCACCGAGCTTCTGGTGTGGTACAATGACAGCTATACGTCTTTCTTTGGGATCCCCTTACAATGCATTGCCCAGGATGAAAACTGTAAGAATTTCTTTTAGCTCTGACTTCACAAAATGCCTATTTCACAGCTAATTTTGTCAGCATGATGTTGGAAGCTCCTGAACTGCTGTCCACCCTTCTGGGGGAGACACATGCGCACACGCCCGGATGGGCATTTCCTTCTCCCTGTATGTCTGTTGCTTTTTCACGGGGTGGTCTTTCTTTGCCTGTTTACAACTTCAAAACCTTTGCCATAGTTTGAGATAATCTCTGGCAGCCACGTTGGGAAGCTGGTTTTTACTGAGCATCTATTATGTGTCTGATTCTCTGCTTGCCACCTTTGGGGGGTCATCAGAGCAATTGGGACTTCTGCTCTGAAGGGGTGCACAGTTTTGCTGGAGTCCTACTGGATGAAAAAAATGAAATAAGAGGAAACAATACCTTTAATCAGGAGGGACCCCCCTCCCCTGGATTGGGCGTGCTCCCCAAGTAGTCTTTGGAGTGAAAAATGTTAACAACCCCTGTAGACTTGATTGAGGAATTTGTGTCTATGTTTCTTAGTCCAAAATGAACTTTGCAATTTTCTTCTATATTCATTACCATTGCAATCCCTATCTTTAAAAAAATAATCTAACTACTAGGTAAATGCAAATTTGCAGTGATATTTTTACTTGCACTTTATAGTTTTAACATTTTTTTTGAAAAATATTACAAGGTGATTTCCAGTATTTCGAAGGGAATTGGGTCATTTTCATGAGCTTCAGTGAGAAACACTGGTTTTAGTGCTGCTGTTTTTTTTCTGTTATCCAGTTGACTAGCCTGATGGTTTGATATTATGCAACAGAAAAAGAAACAGGAGAACAGATCTATTTAAGAAACTTCGTTTAGGAAAGAAGTAGTATTTTATTTTCTCCTTGTCTCCTTCCCCTCCCTCCTTCTGTCTCCCCCATTCCACACATCTACATATACACATGAACTTCAGTAAAAAATACTTATATTACCCATGATCAAAATCTTATGATCAACTGTTTCTTTTCCATATTGTCCTTATAGTTTTATAAAAAACAGAATCTTCAGAAAGCATATTACTATCCACTTTCCTTTGCCCCAAACCAGTCTCAAATCAAAAAATGAATCCTTAGACATAGAATCCATCCCTCTTACTTCCCAAATTTCTGTTGCAAAGTTTCTTTTCTGCAGTAATGTTCCTCTTGAGAGAGAGCCGGTTTTCATGGGAGAAAATGTCATGTTGGACATGAACGTGGGTGGGTAGTGAGAGGCACGTGAACATGGTGGCCAGTCTGCTCCACTTCCCAGAATGGTTCCAGGCCCTACGTCATCTAAAGACAGATCAAGATCCAAGTATTAAGAAGCTTCTCATCTGCTGACATGAGCCTGCATGTGCTTTAGAACCTTGACGTAACCTTTGAGAGTATGGAATGCCATAAATCCTGTAAGGCCCTCTGTTTCCTTCTTTAAGACAACTTTCTACAGATTCTGAAGATGCATTGCAGAACATACCAGAGCCTCTCATTCTGAGGTGCATAGTACAACGTCCCAATATTCATGCAGTTATTGCTCAGCTACTTATCGAAAACTATGGGCTGGTGTTTTTGCTCTGTGCTCCAAATACAGCCATGAACAAAACAGATAAGAAAGCTTGCCCTCATGGAGCTTACATTTCAGTGGAAGAAGATAGATTATCAGCAAATAAATGAGTACATGAATAGTTTGGCAGGTGGTGGTAAGGATAAGTGTACGGATAAGATAGCAGAAAAGGGCTAAGGAGTGTCAGTAGTTGGCTAAGATTCAAACACGTGAAGGAACAGGCCTTGGGTACTTGGAAGAAGATTGTTTTGGGCAGCTGGACTAAAAGTATAAAGGGCCCCAAATTGGAATATCCTGATGTGTTGAAAGAGCATCATGAAGGTTGCAGTAGGTGCTTGGGAAGGAGTGAGTTGGAGAGAGATTAACTTAAATATTCGGGAGGTGGGGAGACAGCCATTTGTGTTGCACAGGAGGCTTTCATTCTGTGTGTGCCCCCTGAGGTGGTATTGCAGAGTTTTGAATATAAGAATGGTATGATCTGACTGAGCTTGTGATAGGATTACTCTGGCTGCTGAGTGGAGATCAGATAGTCCAGGGTGCGCATCCAGCAGATAATCTCATTAAAGGCTCTTGCTGGAATCTTGAGGACGGATGACAGTGTTTGGACCTGGGTAGAAGTAGTAAAGTTGGTAAGAAGCGGATGAATTCTGGATACGATTTGAAAGTGAGGCCAGCGTCATTTGTGACACATTGGATGCTGTGTGGGAGAGAACAGAATTGAGGAAACACCAAGGTTTTGATCTGCGGACCTGAAAGAATGAAATGACCATTTCCTGAGTTAGAAGTCGGAAAGGAAAACCATGGAGTGACTGGAGAACTCATTTTGGACACTTGGTGCAGGGTGGAAGTCATAAAGTCATATCCTCAACACTGCTGCCACCTCATGTTGCTGTTACATGGACGAGAGGGATTTACGACTTGGGTTGCAGGATTTGGGCATCTTGTGTGCCATCCACAGCCGCCTCCCAATGGGCATCTATGGCTGTTCTATCTGCTCTCCAGATTCAGAGCAATCATGCCATTAAAAAGGTACTTTCTAGAAACAACGTATGCTTTCCGAAAGTCCTTTCTCCTGTAGTCCACATTGTGTGAAGCATTTTAGGGTTGTTGATGAGAGTATTCAATCAATATACTGTACCGGAAAGGCCCTTAGCACCTGAAATCCTCAGAAAATTTGCAAAGCCACAGCAGCTTAGAGTAGGATACAGTAGGTTAACTTAACAGATCTTTTGTGTTGAGTTCAGGACTCTAAGTAAGGGTTGAAGGAAGTAGAAAGGGAATTAAGTCATTGAATTGCTCTACAGTGACAATCACCTAACCCCTCCTCAGGGTATTATAGGAATTTTATTTAAGTTCCTGTCTCAAAGTCGTATATCTGTCATGTGATTGGCCACCCAAGAACCCAGTAGAAAGCTTCATCAGATAGTGTGAGGGAGATATATGACTCTGATTCTAACTCTCAGATGGATTCTCATTCTATATGATTCACGGAGAGACTGGGAATGCTTTATAATGAGGTTGCTTATTCTGTACACAGAAAATACTCTCTGTGATTTAAAAGCACAAGTGTGTGAAAGGGCACAGGCAGATAATTTAACAGATAGCTTCCACAGCCCTGAGTAATTTAAATCATCGCACCTGGATTAGCAATTCTAAGACAAGTTTTATCCTACTGAGCTGGCCTCAAAATAAATTAGGTACCTTCAAAAGAAGCTTCATGAGATCAAAGACTGATTTGACGAAATGCCTCCACAGAGCCTCTTTCTAGTGCTGTGCACACAGTAAACAATTAATAAATGCTCACTGGATATATATTGGGGATTTTATTGCCATTATTTGGAAAGATTAATTGATTCACTGAGACTTTTCGTTGTTAATGAAATTGATATCCGGACCCAAACATTCAAAGAAAACACAATTTTACATAGTGAATCATAGTTACTTTGCACTTTCATATATTAAAATATCACTTCTTCCCATGGTTCTTTCAACATTAAAAGTACACAATACCTATTGAGTGTGGGTGGAGGGTTCAGGCTTCAGTAACTCCCCCCTTCCCTTTGGCAGCTGCTGGGGAGCCGAGGGGAACACTCGCTGTCTGGACAAGCCACTGAAAACCTCCTGGCCCCACAAAGAAGACAGCATTTCGCATAGGCATTTGGGTTCTGGAAGCAATTCCTGTGTTATTTTCTTTTAAGAAATCGTAGCTACAAGTGTAATAGAACTGTGGAGGGAGAGCCCCTGCAGCCACCGCGCCTTCCAGGAGACCCTGAAGGCGGCCTGTGTCGACAGATCATATCCGCGTGCAGAGGAATGAGGTTCCCCAAAGCTTCCAGTGGGGGATTAGCTCCTGCAGAGTGTAAAGACCAGAGTGGATTCATATTCATTTCAGAGGAAATTAAAAAAAAACCTGGGAATAAATGTTAAACAAGTCTTCCTGCTGCTTTTTCTGTCTTGGCATATAAAGCTGAGGTAGCAGAATGTGAAACTTGATGGCCACGTGGGGGTCGCTTCCCTGGCATCAAGGCTGCCTCCCAGAGGCCTGCCTCTTCCTTTTGAATTTGAAGAGCAGAAAATAAAAAGGGGCACTTCTGCAGAGCGCCCACCACCCCACCAGCGAGGAGAAACCAGGTCTCAAAAAGGCTCCTCAAGCCTCCTATCCGTGGACTTGGAGGAAATGATGGTGTGATTAAGTCCAACAGAACAAATGTGTGCCAGGGCGGTGGGGACCCCGAACGGGGGTGCAGACGCTCAGGCCTCGTCCTCAAGGAGCTCTATAGAGGAGGCATGTGAGCACACAACACAGTGCAAAGTGCAGAGCAGGTGCCTCATGAGGCGGCCGTAGCGCTGCGCCTTAGCAGAGGAGGGCGGGACTGAGTGTCGGTGCAGTTGGGAGGCCCCTGTGTACGCTGGGAAGCAGGGGCTGGACTCCAGACCCTCCCAGACACCCGGAAATGGAGAAACCAGACGTTACTAGTTTGTTTCTGAATAAGGACTAGAAAAATGCTGCACAGAAGTTAAGAGACCATTGAATTGTGTGCATCTTGGGACATTCAGGAAAACACTCCAAAAACTAGCCACTGCTGTTAGCCCAGTCTACTACATGTGGAAAACCTGGGCCAAGAATATCATAAAAATGGGGCAAGAACTGAATAAATCTATAGCCTCTTACAAGAAGCAATGGAGAAGCCACACAGAGATGCCTTGGTGTATGCCCAGGGCTAGCAAAAGACAGCTCCTGCTGCAAATGAGTTCACAGAGCAATGACCAAAGCACAGGGAAACCGCGGTCATGAGAGATGTAACCATTTGTGTGCCCCTGGATTTCAGCCTTGCTGCAGGGTGCAGGCATGAGCGCCCGGGCTGATGCGCGCAGATGATTTGTCCGTAGTAACCGCCTCCGGCCTTAGAGAACCAGTTCACCTTTGCCCGTGCGCCCTCCTCATGTAGCCCTTGTCCAGTGACTGGTCTGTGTGGGAGTGTTAAGATCTGGGTCCCTTGTCCTAAAGCAGGACAACTGTGAAGGACCTTCCGAGCTCCAAAGCTCTTAAACTCCTCCTTCAACTCTTGCTTCACTCCCCAACAGGTCTCCATCCTGGGAGCACTCCCTGGTTAAAGCCCCTGCGCACCCAAGCACAGCTTTTAATTTCAGAGTTTGTGTGCCAGGTCAGACAAGCACTTTCAGACTTCCCGACTAAGCTCTACTGCCCAACTCTCTACTCCGCATCCTGTGGGTCTCAGACATCTCAAACTCAATAGGTAAAAAGGAAACTATTCCATGAATGGTCATAAACTTCTCCCCCAGTTCAGTACTCCTTACTCCCATTTGTCCAGGTGCTTGTAGAACCCTCAGCCCTTCACTCTCCCTTGCCCTTCTCGCCAGTTGGTTATCAAGTAATGTTGTGTGCATGTTCTTATAAATGCATTTCTTTTCCTTTCTGCTGCCATGTCCTGGGTAGCCTCACCCTCAGCTTCAGGCTGAACCATAGCAGAAACCTTGTGCATGTCACATTTCCCCTCTTTTAGTGACATGGCAGTCAAAGTGAAATTTCTCTGATTTACTGCTTTTATTTTTTCACTTTATTTACTTGTTACATGAGTTCATTTCTCTAGATCAAAATCCGCAGAAGATTATGGACAGTCAGTTCTCCTTCTAAATAGCAATCAGTTGACAGATTAGGTATCTTTCCAGACTTATGTTTTGCCCATTCAAGTATAATTCTTTCTCCTTTTCTCTGGTTCTCTATCTTCCCCTCACCCCACCCCCCACTTTACATACTTGCAGCAAATTATACACATGTTTTTTTATCTGGCCTTTCCATTTTACAACATAAAGGCTGAAAGAGGGGATAACGTATAATAATTAAGGTATCATTGCCCCATAAATATATAGATACCAATACATAAATACGTAGATACCAAATAAAGGAGCATCAAAATATATAAGGTAACAATAACAGGTTAAAAATATATTGGCAGCAACACAATAGTAGTATAGGACAATTGCACCCCAGTTTCATCAATTGACAGATCAGTAGAAATTTAAAGGCATTATCCCCCAAAATCTGAGTGCATATTGATCTCAAGTGCATATGGAACATTTTTGAGGATATTCCATATATTGCGCCAGTGAATTTATGGAAATTGAAATGGTATCAAGTATCTCCTCTGTTTACAGTGTCATCAGACTAGAAATCAACCACACACAAAAAAGTGGGAAAAACCTAAATGTGGAGGTTAATCAACATGCTACTGAACAGCTATTGGGTAAATGAGGAAATTGGAAGAAGGAATTTAAAAGTACCTGGAGATGAATAAAAATGAAGACTTGATCTACCAGAATCTATGGGACAGAGAAAAGCAGTAGTTGAGGGAAGCATATGGCAATACAAGCCCACATCAAGAAACGAGAAAGATCGCAAATTAATAATCCCAACTTCACAACTTAAGGAAACAGGAAACGGGGGGAAAATAAAAAGCTGGTAGTAGGAAGGAAATAATAAAAATTAGAATGGGACTAATTTAAATAGAAATCACAAAGCAGTCCTAAAGCTCAGTGAAACCAAAGGCTGGTTCTTTGAAAAAAATAAACAAATAGACAAACCTCCAGCTAAACTCACTAAGAACAAAAAAAAAGAAAAAAACTAATAAATAGCATCAGTGAGAAAACAAATTACAACAGAGATTTCAAAAATACAGCGCATCAAAAGAGACTGGTGAACGTCTTTATGCCAATAAATTAAGATAACCTAGAAAGAAATTGACAAATCCTTAGAAATATACAACCTTCTAAGATCGAATAAGGAAGAGATGAAACATCTGAACAGACCAAATACAAGCAAGGGGATTGAAACAGTAATCAAAAGTCTCCCAAAAAGCAAAAGCCCAGGAGTGGTGGTGCCTTCAAAGCATAAACATGACCCCCTCCATCCCCAGCTCACAGCCTTTTATCCAACTTGACGTTACTTTTACAACAAATACCCTGTCCTTGAATCTGATAGCCTCTGGGCCGCATGCAGTCTCCAGAAATGTCTTGTAGACTCATGTACAAAATAGAATTTACACATCTTTAGTCCGGCCCTGTTGAGTTTGCAGCAGATCCATCATCCTCTTTTAAGGTGCCTCCCATCACTTAGGACTATCTGGCATTGTGCTCTTTCCTCTCCAGCCTCAGCCGCAGCCCCTCTCCCTCTCACTGGCCACAAGCTCCCACTTTCGGTTCCTTCAGTGCTCTGGTCTCCCTCCCATCTCAGTGTAACACGTAGGCTTTGTGGCAGAGCTGGCAGTGTTTGACCTCCTTGCTTTGCCTTTTCTTCCCTTCACTCCTGTCTGATGATTGCACACTTCAGGACTCACCTTCAAGGCCGTTGCCTCAGATAGGCTATCCCTCAGACCCCAAGTTTATCTATCCCCGATACATGCTTTCCTGACACCCCGTTCTTCTCTCTCATAGCACTCACCACACTTACAGCAACTGTATATTGACAAGTC
Organism: Scalopus aquaticus; assembly: GCA_004024925.1. Taxonomy (NCBI): domain Eukaryota; kingdom Metazoa; phylum Chordata; class Mammalia; order Eulipotyphla; family Talpidae; genus Scalopus; species Scalopus aquaticus. The sequence goes on along the minus strand of PVIJ01004860.1, from coordinate 31,822 downwards.
TAAAACTCATATTTATCACATTTAATCTTTATGAACTTGGAAGATATAATTAATTTTGACTTCTAATTAATAGTGCAACTTGCAATCAGTGGAATTTTTGAATTGATGAAAACTGAGTAGCTATTCACCTGTAAAACATTTTATTTGTCCCACTACAGAGTGGAAGTGGAAAGAGTCCAGGGGCTGTAGCTTTCTTGCTCTCCTGTAGTTACAGCAGGAAGCATGTAATAGATGCTCAGTAAGTACTCGTGGGCCTGATGATCAGATGGACAAGGGGATGAAGTAGGACTGTCTTACGGACCTGAATATGCCTCTCTCAAAATTTCCCAGGATCTGATGAGTGTCTGTTCTTTCTTGACTATATCCTTTAAGACTTTGAGTGTTTGTCCTCTTCCCCTGAGTCTTCATGTTACAGACTGAAGAGATTTCACTAGCTCATTATGTCTCCATGTGGAAGTCACATCCTCTTCTTGGTCATTTTAATTAGTCAATTCTGGCCTTTTGCAGTTGTCTGTACTGTCTTGAATTGGGATGAGATAGCATCTTTTGATTCATTTCTGTCCCTCTCTGAAAATTTCCTGTTGTTGTGAATACTTTTAATTTTCTTGGTGAACGAGGCTGATATTTAGGAAGAATAATCCGTGCCTCTGAGTCCTGCTTTTAAACAATAAACTTTATGGATCTCTAGGGCAGGAACTCTACAGGACAAGCTAGAGATTAAATATGGTTGTTTCCGTGAAAATTACTCCTTCCTATAATTTCTTTTTCTTTTCTCTAAAGTACATATTCATTTCATTCAGCAGGATTGAATTTATTCATAAATACAGTAGAAGTAGAATAGAGTACAGATATTACTACCTGCATCTAGAAAGCTTATTATATTAGGGGGTGTCCCAGAAAAGAAAATAATAGAGAATAATTTTATTTCAAACATCCCTACTTTTATTGCCTTAATGCTATTATCGTTAACTCAGTTCCCATATAACTCAAATTGTTAGGAACTTTCCAATTAGCGCCATTTTGACATTAATCATTAAACTTACAAAAATTCATTGGGCCACAGATTCTTTTATTATAAAGGTCATGGAACCTTAATGCTTTTTGGAAATTAATTTATTAGGTTACTTTCCAGGAGCATAAGTGAGAAATCAGAACCCTCCTCCCCCAAAGGCATTCTATTCCTCTTGCCAATAGTGAAGATTCTGCCTGTTTTGTGTTTTGTTTTGATTTTTGGTCTCATGCATGTTGATGACATCTTCATTCCAAAGTCTTCCCACCCCACTTTCCTACCTGTTCCTCTGGCATTTCCCAGCCCACGAGAGGTTAACATTGGCTGAAAACTTGTGGTTTAGCCTGTGCTTTGTCTCTTCGGGGCTAGTCCTAAGGGAGCAGAGCAAGATGAGCTCTACCCTGCTCTGACAAGGCTGATGCTTTTATTTAAAAACTATTAAAACATGATAAAATATTCCTTTCTCTTTCAGTGTCTACTCAAAAAGTAACAGTCTACACAAAGATTTTCTCAGGGTCTAAAACGTGTGCACAGAGTTCGTACTGATTATGCACTTTTACTCCAGAAGTTGAAATTTCAGCTTTCAACATGTAAATACAAGTTTGTGTGCAAATTCTTCTGTGTGACTTACACGCCTGTTATGTACATGGCCTTGCATATGCAGTATCAACACAACTCTGTGCTAGCTCTAGAATGTTCTTTTTAGTTTCAAAACACAGCTCATGAGCTGACACAGTGTGGTCAGAAAAAAATGCCCTGGTGACTGGAAAACTAAACCTGCCAGCTTGACCAAATACATGACCCTAAGCCAGTCATGGGCTCTTGTGGGCTTCAGCTTTTTGATTTGTGCGAAGGTCAGTTTCTTAGCCCTAATTGCACATCTTTAGAAGCCACTGGAGAAGCTTTAAAAATGCAGATGGCCAGGCCCTACCAAGAGATACTGACTTAATTTTTTAAAAAAATCTCCATGAGTCTAATCTGTGGTCAGGCCAAAGACTTTCTGACTCAACACATTCTAGGTTCTCTTTCCATGTCTGCAAACCCCTTTACTTTTCCTTTCTAAGGCAGGATGGGCCTTGCTGACAGAATGCTGTAGGCAGCTGTTGGCATCACCTGAAACGTGTGGTTCTACAGATGGCTCTGCACGCCCACACGTGCTGTCTCCCTGTCCGCTTGCCCAACCCTCTTGCCTGTCACCCCACTACCATCCTTTGCTCATAGATGAGGGTGCTTGAGGCTCCGTGCTCAGCCATGGCGGTGCCCCAACCCACCTGCTTCATTCCACGTTGCCCTGAGCTCGTGGCCAGCAGCCCTGGTTTACTTCCCTTCGCCAGTCTTCTTGCCTTTCCATCCTCTCCAAATTTTTGTTCTCTGACTTTCTTCTCTTAACCATCCTGTGACCTTTTATCTCTCTGCAGCAACCACTAAATACAGTTTACTGATGCAGTAGTTCCTTAAAAAATAGCAGCAATACATTATAAGCATGTGAGGTGCAATCACCTCTGAACCTGCGTGTGGACTGGGCACTGCTAGATACAGGTAGTGTCAGCACAGTAACAATGTGAAAGAAGGAAAGCCCGGTCTCAAGTCTGGAGGTCTCCTTCCTCAGAAATGTTTCTTCCAGTTCTTTCTGCACGCCCCCATGACCACCCCGTTAGGCCCGTCATGCCAGCGCCTTTTCTTTCTGTAACAGTGAGAGCGGTGGCCATGTTGACAGCGGACTCTGGAGGCATACTTTCATTATCTAGTTTCAGCCTCCTCAAAGGGGGTTGAAAGATGATGAAACCACAGCTCACAGAGCACAGCATCGAAGATGGTATCCTGAGCATACAGCAATTGCTTAATACAGAGGGACTGAGTGACTTCATCCTCTGAGATAAGAGTGCTTTTCTTCTCATGTCAAATTGTCTGCTCTCCTGTTAATTCTGAGTCCAGGAAAAGAAATGTTTCAAATGCTGATTTATAGGAGCTTTTGAAAAGCATGTGTTTTTGTGCTTATTTGATGGGCTAATAAAACGGATTTTCTAAAATACTGCTATTCTCCTAGTAAACGTCCCTTCAACGGTAATGGAAGCCATGTGCAGACAGGACTCCCTGCAGCCCTTCAGCAAGAGCAGCAAGCTCTCCCCCGCCACCCCACAGCGCTCCGTCGTTTTCCCCCAGACTCCGTGCGCCAGGAACTTCTCTCTTCTGGATAAGTCTGGGCCCATGGAGTCGGGATTTAACCAAATCAACGTGAAGAACCAGCGAGTCCTCGCGAGCCCGACGTCCACCAGCCAGCTGCACTCCGAGTTCAGCGACTGGCACCTTTGGAAATGTGGGCAGTGCTTTAAGACTTTCACGCAGAGGATCCTCTTACAAATGCACGTGTGCACGCAGAACCCCGACAGGTAAGCCCCGTCCCATGACCCACACGGAGGGTGCCCGTTCGGGTGTGCGGCCCACTGCTGGCCTTCCAGCCAGCCTCCCCTCGCGGCCTCCCACCGCACCTCAGGAAACACCCTGGGCTCCAGAAGGTCAGACGGTAGTGTTGGGCCGCTGCTTGATTTATTGTGTAAACGGGCTGCATGAGCAGGGGGCTGCAGAGAGGGGTCTGCGCTTATTTTCCAGACCGTTCTGTCCCAGTCTAGCGGGAAGCCAAATAGAAGGAACACTTATGAATATCATAGATGGGAAAATGAGGTCAGGATAATTAGAATCCTCTCTGTCTTCCCAAGATAATATAGTTGGCCGCTCAGCTGCTGTCACCGTCATTTCAGGGTTCACCTCCAGTGTGCCATGGGTATGAACTTAATTAAGTACTAAGAGGTAATGAATTGGAATTTTTTGCTTAGTACTATTTTTCTTCAGAGCATGCAAACCCATAAATCCTGCAAAGCTGTCAAAAGGAAATACCTACTCTGGTAGTGATGTGGAGGAAAACAGATGCCACTTATTCAATAAACTAATATCCACACAGAAGAAAAATGTTGACTAGATACCTCACAGTCAAAGTTGGTTTGAAAGTTTGTCAATAAAGAATTTTATGGCCATGAACTGAGGATGAAATTTAGCTGAACAAGTGAATTAAAATTTCAGGTACTCTGACGAGTGGCACAGTAGATATAATGGAACTATTATTTATGAATCAAAACTGGTTTATTCGACAGTCTTGATAGCTGGGCGTGCAAAAGACAGAAATCAAATTAATTCAATAAGGATTGTGTTTTATCTCTCCTTCGCATCCTATGAAAATTTCATTAAACCCCAAATATCTACGAATAGCACTGAAAATGCACTTTGAATATAAAAGCAGAAAATACTTTTTAGAAGGAAGACAGATGAGGTATCGGGACTTCTGAATTGTTTTTTTGATTTGGCCACTGAATACCCTCAAGCCATTTGACTCCTGAACTTAGAATGTTCTCCCAGCTCTTCCCAGCCAGCGCTGCAGGCTACAGTTGTGTTTGAAGACCCAGCAGGCAGAGGAGATGGAAGGTTGATGTAAAGGAGTTGAACCTTTTCTAAAATAGTAATAATAATCTATTTTAGAGTACATAAGCACATTTATATCTTACAAGTATTTATGTGTCCCGGTCTACACAACACTTGCTTAGCATCAAACATTGTTAGAACTAGAACTAATTTTTTAAAAGAATTTTTTTATGCATATAAGAATTGGGGTGTACACCAGAGGTGCAGGGGGTAAGAGGTTTCACCAGAGACAGAGTGGGGAGCAGAACAGGTGGATCCACTGAAATACACTACTGAGGGGAGCAGCGGGTCAGAAGGGAGAGGTCTGCTGCTTCATGTGGGTCAGCTCCCCGGCCAGGTGGGGATTGAACCCTGGCCACAGCGGCAATAGCATGATAGCACTGAGACTTAACCCCTGCACCACCAGGGAGGCCGTATTGCTAGAACTAATTAAGGTTGACATGTTTCTGCATTAGAACTGTTGAGGCAGCTCTGTCTTTACTTTTACTTTCAGTAAGAAAGCCCCCTGGTGAAAATATCAACAGATGTCTACACTTCCTAGAAGTCCTACAAACATTTAAAAAATGTTTTCTTCACTCAGAAAGAATTTTTTTGAAAGTTTGTCTTGCTTGCAATTATATGTATATTCTCAACATATATGTGTACATTTGTGTATATGTGCCTATACATATGTAGTCAAAGTTTGCAGATCATTTTAGTGTTTTTTTTACATTTATTTATTTATGCATACAAGCTAGGGTGGAGGCCAGAGGTGTGGGGTGGTGAGAGGATTCACCAGAGACCAAGTGGGGAGCAGAACAGGCAGATTGACAGAAGTACACTGCTGAGGGGAGCAGTGGGTGAAGCAGGAGAGGTCTGCCGCGCCATGTGGGAATCTCCCTGGCCGGGGATCGAACTTGTTCGTGCTGCAGTGGCTGTGGATAGCTTCATAGTGCTGTGCTTAACCTGTTGTGCCACCAGGGAGGCCCTTTAGTGTTTTTTTAATATAAAAGATGAATGTGTTGTGATGAACTTACTTTCTAAATTGAGTGAGCTCAGATGTATGCAGCTGTTACCTGCATGAAATTCATTCTCACAATAACTCACTGTGCAAGGTAAAATAAAATGATAGTTGGCATCTTCTGGAACTCGAAGCTTAGCCTTGAGGATGATAGGATTTCACGCTGAATGTGACACAAAGCCATGAGAACATCTCGTGGCAAATAGAAAGGCACCCAAACAGCTGGTTTTGTGTGACTCCAGTTACACTTGGGAAACCCTGTGCAGTCTCTTCTGTATTACAGTGTTATCACCGTCATTAATCCCTCTGGGTCAACTGTCGGAAAAATACCTGATGAATTAAAAAACCTGCATGTGCAAAATACATGTCCACAAGAGATCGTTAGGTCAATACTGATTCCAAGCTAATTTCAAGGTGAAAATCCAGTTGGGGGTCTCCCTGGTGGCACAAGGGGTTAAGTCTCAGCACTATGAAACTATTCGCAGCCACTGCAACAGGAGTTCGATCCCAGGCCAGGGAGTTTCCCACATGGCGCAGCAGACCTCTCCTGCTTCACCCGCTGTGCCCCTCAGCATTGTACTTCAGTAGATCTGCCTGTTCTGCTCCTCACTCTGTCTCTGGTAAATCCTCTCACACACACAACCCCCCCCCCCACACCTCTGGCCTACACTCCTCCCTTGTATGCATAAATAAATAAATCTTTAAAAGAAATAATCCAGGTGACACAAGGCAGCTGTTCTGTACAGCACCCTGACAGTCTGGGTTGAGTCATATGTCCAGGTGGGCTGTGGCCAGGTCTTCTCAGGTGAGGCAGAGTCCTGAGTGCTTGATATCCAGGCAGATGACCAGAGCGGGGTCAAATTCCTCATCCAGTGGGATCCTCCTCTCTACCTTGTGCTTTGGTGAAGACTTAAGAGCTGGTCATTTATTCATCATTTATGAATAAATTAAAATTAAGAATTGTAATTTCAAAAATTTCTCCCTTTATAGGCAAAGCAATAAAGTACAGAATTTCTTAGGAATGGTGGGGAGCTTCTTGAATTGCTCTATCTTACCTGAATTGGTTATTTTTTATTTTTTATTTTTTTTAACATACAAGCTGGGGTACAGGCCAGAGGCGTGGGGCGGCGAGAGGGCTCACCAGAGACAGAGAGGGTAGCAGAACAGGCAGATCAGAAATACACTGCTGAGGGGAGCAGCGGGCGAGGCAGGAGAGGTCTGCCCCACCATGTGGGACTCTCCCCGGCCGGGCGTCGAACTCGCGTCGCCGCTGCCGACAGCTCCACAGCGCAGCGCCCAACCGCTGCGCCACCAGGGAGGCCCCTGAGTTGGTTATTGACGATGGGGGAAATCGAGGGAGAACCCTGTCATTTGAGCCCACTAGTTACACTCTAAATAGACAATTTGCTTTCAGCATATTCCTGCAGAATAGTTCTTTCCTGTTCCAGAACCTGAAATGCTTTCTTTGAACCAGCAAATTTGGAAGTAAAAGATGCTCTCCATCGTCTTTAACCACATGGGTGAATTGCTTAATCGGAGAAATATACAGACCTAAATGGACTATCACATTTGTTCATGATGCTGCTAAATTTAGAAACTCTTCTTTTATTATCCATATGGAGACTTAAATATCCGTATTTTCTTTAGTGATTGACCACATTTGTCAACTGACTTTTGTCTGACAGTTTGGGCCCATTCAGCTATGTATAGCAAAGAAGTTGAGAACCTACCAGTCACACCCATCTCCCTTCTATTTGAAAATCTCACTTTTATTTTGATAGGAAAATTCTTGTTAGAACCATAGGCAAGAAAGGGAAACACAGAAGACAGACTCAGAAGGTAAACAGGTTAGAGTTTCAAACAGGTCCAAATTTAAAACAGGCCCCTGAATCTTAGGTCCAAAAGATTTTTCACTCAACAAAATGACTATTTGGCCATGAAAGTGAAGACATTTGAACCTTCCTCAAAGAGACTTTCTGTGTCCGTGTTATAAGCTTTTTCATGGGAGGCACCCCTGAAAAGTGTTTGCCTTACTGTAAAGGAACGAGGTGTGCAGACACCCGGGGATGTGGGGATCACGCTCGTCCACCACTGTGTTATCAGAATTTCATTAGAGCAGGCAAGGTAGGAGTTACCCTGAGCATCAGAATAAAACCTGTTCACGCCCATCCAAGAGCCACGCAATTATTATTTCTGGATTTTGTGCTGTTAACATTCAACAGATAAAACCAAAACATCTCTCCTCTCCTCTTTCCAAGATACTGTCTTTGTCTTTTCTTGAGTAAATTCAAAGGAAAGAAACTGTTGGAATCTTGATCAACCAAGATTTTATTTAGGGACTTCAAAAACATTTGGGTTTTCACCTAAGTTTATTACTCAGGTCAGGGTAACTTGACTCACTTTCACTAGAACCAGGAGTTAAAAATCCCTGTTCCCTTGTTTTCCCGCTGCAGAAACTCTCAACAGTGCCACTGGGGGGGCTCTAGAAAGGGGTAGGAAAGCTTTTCCGCACAGTGGATTATATTCAGATGAATATGTTCACTTTTATGTTTCTGCCGAAAGTGTTTTTGTAATGCTTCTCTCTTTTTTTTTTTTCCCCATCCCTTTTCTTGTCTCTCAGATTGTTGGTGCCTTGGGGAAAGTTTGCTTCTAGCCTCCTGGGCCACACGGCCAGTAGCTCTTGTTTGTGTTTGCAGTGTCACTGTCTGTACCTGGAGGTGGTGGTGCCAGAGGGGAGGATGGCTCTAGAAGGTGCTATTTGCTGGGAAGAGCCGGGAGATAATCCATTACCATAACAGTGTCTTTAATGTCTGTGCAACCCCACCCCTCCCACCCTGCACTGTGAAGGCCCTCTTCTTTCTAGCCTACCTTGTTCTCTAGGCGCTTTGGCGCTGTGTTCTTCCTCTTCCCTGAAGTCTCTCCGTCCATAGAGCTATGTTCTTTCCTCCCTGCACGCAGCCAGCGGTGACCTATGCGGCGCTCCCTTTCAAGTGTTGGGAGATGAGCGCTTGGGATGACTGCTGGGCGGCAAGTGGGGAATGCGGCCCCAGCGGAACAGCTTTGTCCTCGAGGCTTTCATGCCATGAAAGAAAAAAAAATATCAAAGAAGGATTAATAATATTTTAAACCAAACCACGCTTAATTTTGTTAAATGTTTCATCCTTTTTTTACGTGTACACCAGAGCAATTACAGACTCAAAGTAAATGAATTGCACATTGTACTGGAGTAATCTTTGGCAAAGGAGCTGCCAGTTATGGAGGATGCCAAGGGCTGTACAAAACTTTCTCACTGCTCATTTTTCTGCTTAAAAATTAGCCAGCCTTGATACTTGCTAAGTGAATGGACCCAGCTTTGTCTGTTTTTCAGTGACTTCGTTATTGAGTATGAAACCCCTGTAGTCTTTCATGAAGCTTGAGATTTCTGTGTTAGAATTAGCTATGCAAGATTATAGAAAAGTCAGTTCTTCAAAGTTGAGTAAGACTTTGGTATTTCATCCTTGCTTCTCCTCCTCCCCCTATGCATTTCAAGGGCTAAGCAGCTGCACATGCTGGTGACGTCCACCTTGCAAAGAGTAAGTGGAGAATGTTTGCATTACTGGACATGCTGCTATCCGTGTCAAATCGTTCAAAATCCATAAGCTTCTTCTGAATTATCTCTCTGTGAAGAAGCTCATTGCATTTATTTTGCAAAAAGTGAAATGCCACATGTATGTGGTGTTTGGAGGAGACTCACAGAGCTTTAGAAAGGAGATCCCCACTTAGTTGTTCGATGATGTGAGAGATTAGAGAGAGCTAAATATTGCATGTGGTGATGTTGGCCCTTCCGGGCTTCTTCTGTAGGGCACATCAAAGGGATGCAGGATTTTGGAATTGAAATTGATTGTATCTAAAAGTTTAATGAATTAAATTGTACCATTTGGCCAGACCTTGAAAAGTTAATGGGAGTGCTGCTCATCAAGAGCAGAATCATGACAAGTGATTCTGTGCCCCAAAGGTCCTGGGGCTGTGAATTGAGAGGGGAGGGAATAGGGTTTGCTAATAGAAACTGACATAAGTATTCTTAACTCTTCTGGCCTGTTGTCCCAGAACAAGTTTTATTGTGTGAGATTCCATAGTGACAATAATGCTCTCTAAACTCTGTTCTTGGGCTTGATGATTTCATTTCTGGGTCCTTAGATGAAATCCTCAGACAAAATCAGCGTTAAAATTACTTTTTGATCAATTTCCTTTTATTCATTTTCAATATTGAAAGTCCTGAAAAAGAAGGAATCTTGTCTACTTGCTATACAACTTCTGTGCCATCTGAGTGCGAACTTTCTATAAATTTCTAGATTTGAGAAAGACAATCTATTGTTTATAGTGGCAAGTAGAAGGTACTTGAGAACTTTTGTCCTCAAGTCTACATAAAATCAGTTCTGCAAAGGTGAATGATCTAAAATCATATTATTGAAGAGATAGCACTTTGTTTTTTGAGATCAACCAAAATATGGCTTGGTGATACATGTGGTACCAGATATTCATGTTGGTCTCAATTCTCAGCTGTTTATAAATACATTTAAATGGTCCATGTTCTAATTAGCATGTGCGCGCATGCGTGCGCGCGCACTCGCGCGCACACACACAACATTAGAAAACTCTGTCTAGAGAACAGTGGAAGATGGAGACCACATTGACGGCACTGCTCTGTGAGCCTGTGTTGGGATAGTTTCTTAGGGGAAATAGTTGTGCCGATTCTCCGAAAGCAGGGATTGGCATCACAGGAAGAAAGCATCTAGTTCATTCTAGCCCCCTGACCACAAAAATAAGGAAATAGAGTCAGGGCGCTCAGTGACTTTTTGGCCTTCCGTGGCTGATTGGTGTCGGACTGAAGCAGGGCTCACCTTCTCTGTTTCCTCCGTTCTAGGCCCTTTCTGTTCCACCAAGCTGAACCCTGCAGTTTTAAAAACTTTGCACCATAGTTCACTGGATACCTAGAAAATGCCTCTCAGGTGCTGGGCAAAGTGATGGGTTAGAATCCTGTTTCTTCTTATTGACATTAACTTGATATAAGAATTCAGCAGAAGTCTCTCTCTGGTCATTTCTGCTCTTCTCTGTGTAAATCTCTGCCACTGACTATTAACGTTAAGAGGATGGATTGACTTCTGACTGTAGGAAATAAATCACTGCAACTTTTGACAGCAGAGTTAGAAAAAAAGAAAAGATGAATTGGTTTTATTTAGCAGCTTATTGTTTAGTGTGATAGCTATTAAAAATAGATAACCAGAGGCTAATAAATGTTAATGGTCCCTTCACTATTAGAAAAATCAATTGTCAGTGGATATAGCATATATTAATATATTACTTTGTTTGTAATCTTCAATAATGTTAAAAAAAAAACCTCACCCCTGAGAATTATTTCATGAATAATGCTTTAAGGCTAATGGTAACTACAAAGACTGTATTCAGACGAAGCACATTTTCATCTCTCTGTAATTTTAATAGCTCTCAAAGCATTATTTTATAATTGTAATAAAATGCACGTGTAATTTGTCAAGATTGATAAACTCCTTACCAAGGACTCTTATATATTTCTTTGAAACTTGTTTGAGAGCACTTAGATAGATTTCTAAATGTAAGTAATTAAAATTGTATAGTATTGAGTTATTGACTGATCCTGGACTATTAATCAAGCTAAAAAATTCTACAATCAGTGCTCAGTGTGCTGAAGCCTGGCAAAATAATAGTATTTGTGTTCAGTGAGGCAAGTAGCCACAATTAAGCCCTTCACTTGACAAATGAGAGGGCACACTTTATTTTGCGCTTAATTGAATTGTTGTACATGCCCGGTCACCATTGTCTCCTAGCCCTTCATTTTGGTTTCCGGTCATTGGGTCGTACGCCTGTGTTAAAGGTAGAGGAATTAATTCGGCTTTCACTGTTGACTTTCTGAACACACCCAGAAATGTCTGGGCCACAAACTAGAGCTCCATGAGCGCTGCTAAGATCCCCGTTGACAGATTATTAATTTTTGTTACAAAAATGTTGATAAATTAGAGCCCTGTCAAGGAATGATATGAAATAGCTTTGAATAGGGAAAACTCCCTAGGTTTGATATCAGTCACCCAATTTTGCTTCAGTAAGCAGAAGAACCTCTATAGAGAAGACAGAATTTTAATCTATTTTATGAAAACCAAAAATTGATTTACTTCTCATGAGCTGGAAAGAATGGCCTCTGATAATCTTGCTAATTATCAGGTATTTGTCTGAACTTCCTTCCGTTTGCTTTTGCATCACCATCCTCCTCCTGTAGTGACATCCCATCATTTCTGGGCTGCTATAAATCATTGCTTGCTGCCAGATTAAACGGAGGAGCGCAAATTCAAGAAAGACCCAATGGGCAAATATTACTGAGGGGGAGTAAGTCAAAGTCAGGATCTTTTACAGAGAAACACATCTGGGTGCACATCTGTGTTTGTCCGTGCACTGTTGGGCTTGTCCTAGAGAGAACCCCAGAGGGTTTGGCATTTGTCAGCAACTCCCTGATTGGCCTCCATGTTTTCCTGGCACTAGGAATAAGGTCCAAACACCCTCATGTGACCTCGGCATGCAAAGTTGATTTCCTCTGAGGACAGTTTATCCTCAGTTTTCTGAAGTGACGGCAACAATAACACCTGTGAAGAGGAAACTAGATGAATGATTTTTGAGCAGAATTACCTTAAATTATAATAAAGTGCGTGTGTAATTTGTCAGGATTGATAAACTACTTGGAAAAGTTGAAAGTCCCCTGGAATGATGAGAAACAATTGTCTGTTTTCTCCTGTAACATCCTGCTCAATCTAGTCTGGATGCTCCATGCTTGTGAAGTAGACTATTTGTCTGGCGGCGGGGATAAAAACATAGACGGAAGGACTTCTTGCAGTAGTGTGGGTCATACCAGAAAGGAGTATTCCTTTGCAGTCCATGTGCCTCAGCAGCTCTGTGTAGTTCCTGTGGCAGCAAGCCATGGGGCCCCTCTCGCCCCAGCTCTGTGCCCTGTTTTAAACTCAGAGAACGTGGCACCAACAAGTGTCGGTCCTTGCCCCCGTGCTTCTGACATCCCCGGACCGGCATAGACAATACTGACAGGCAGTGTCTTTCTTTGTTTCAGACCTTACCAGTGCGGGCACTGCTCCCAGTCCTTTTCCCAACCTTCAGAACTGAGGAACCACGTGGTCACTCACTCCAGTGACCGGCCTTTCAAGTGCGGCTACTGTGGTCGTGCCTTTGCTGGGGCGACCACACTCAACAACCACATCCGAACCCACACTGGAGAAAAGCCCTTCAAGTAAGTAGTGGCCAGCTCTGCTTGCTGCTCTCTCTTATCCGCTCCTGAGAGCCAGCAGACAAGGCAGCACGAGCTGCTCTGCTCTGTCAGCTGGTGGCGGAAGCTGTTGGAAGGTCAGTGTCCAGGCTGCCAAAGCGCCAGCTTGCTTGATGGGTGACATTTGGAAACTAAAGTCAGGAAATGTGTGCACTGTGATGGGTGACCTTGAAAATAAGACAGCCTTTCTGGTCTGTTTTCTCAGTAAAATAAGCAAGTACGAGACATTTTAAGATACTTCCAGTTCCCAAGGCTCTGTGTGTGTCTAGAATTTGAGCTGAGGGCCCCACAGGATGCCATTTTATGGCCACCAACAAGCCCCGTGGTTCTTGGCACAGTGGCCATAATTTAGGGCATTGTTTGGGGAATTGAACCCTTTGGGGTTCTGGTGAACTCTTTCTCTCCCTTTCCTGCATGTTAAAGATATTTGAATGTGTTATAACTGTCACCTTGCAACTTTTCGGTGTACCCTTTGGATCTCACAATGACCATGTTGGTGAAAAAAGAAATAAATCAAGCACAGGGCATGACTGAGTTCTTGAGAATTCAGGTGATAAGGAAAGGAGAAGTAGAACTGAATTCTAAGGGTTTGGGCAAGGTAAGGGCACCTGGCCAGAAAGGTGTGTTTCTAGATATGAAGACATCATGCAACTGTAGACATCTGAATCAGGCAAGATGGTCTGTTCACTCCCTTATTCATTCATTTATGTATGTGTCATTCATTCTGAAAATATTTACTGAGCACCTGCTATTGTCCTGGTTACCCTGTCAGGAACAAGAAACACAGAGGCGAGTGAGGTTTGCCCCCTAGTCTTTGAAGATCTCATATTTTATGGGACAATTCAGTTAATAAGCAAGTATTACAACACATAGTGAAAAGTGCAAATGTGAAAAACAATGAGATGCACATGTATCATATTTCACATAGCACAGAGCAAAGTCATCAATACTGTCTGGTGAAGATGATGATTAAGATGTGTTTTGAAGGATGAATAGGAGTTTTCCAGACATACAGAGGGAAAGAGGCTTTTCTAGGAGCTCAGATAACATTTTGAATGGCTTGGGAGTAAAAAGGCTTGGGAGCAAAAACTGGCATGTGTGACTGTCGAATCGTCTCAAAGCAGTTATCTGTTCAACCCCTTATATCTCTCTTTACTCATTTGTCATGCTAGCTTTCCCTGATTAAGAAGGGTACAGATGTACAGCTTATTAAGCTTCTGTTGGGCAAGACCAAGCAAGAAAGCCAATGGCTCAGGTAGTAGGAGATGAATCCCCTTGTTCATGCTTAGTCAAGAAGTCTCCCCAAAGCTTCACGTCCCACGGTTTTAACTATGGCCCTACTGGCATGGCACATGTCACTTGGTGTCCAGATTCAGCTCAGAGGAACAGAGTCCTGCTTGCTGGGTCTACTGCGATACCTGCCAGCAGAAGAAGTACCTTATAAGAGGCTGTCATCTTCACGCACCTCTCCATGAATTGCTTATCTTCATTCATCATGCTTAACTATTTTCTGTCATGGTGTATTGTACAGTGTCAGTTACCAAATAACTTTAGTTGTTGTCTGTGTGCATATTGCTGCTCGTTCACTGCATAACGGCATTTGTCTTAGGGGACAGGTTTGGGTTCTAATGTTGAATCTGCACTGGAGCAGCCCAGCTACTATAGCCCACTGGGGTCCCTTTTTCTAATCCACCCTGCAGGCAAGCAGGGTTAGCACCGTCCCCATGGAGTTCCTGCTTGATGTCGCAGGTATTTGTGTCCTACACTGTGACTTTGTTATTGCCCTCAACCCTGACCCTAGGGGCTTCACCAAGCTGGCTGTCACCTATGCTGTTCATGTAGAAGATGACAGTGACGCATTTCCTGGGCTCTTGAGCAAGAGTGCTTTCTAGCAGTAGAGATGCGAGAGGACTGGGGATCGTCCTGGCCCCTTGTATTAGAGAGGGCAGCTAGACGACGCGGTGCCAGGAATCAGATTGATTTTTATCTTGTTGCTGTGTAAATAGATTTTAGTAATTAATTGAAGAGGTTTCAGGGTCAAAATGGGAAATAGATTTTTATTAATGTTAAGGTGTTACTTATGTGTAACCTTGTTGACTCCACTCAATTTTTTTCTCTAACATCCTGTTTTTGTCATGTTTCCAATAGAGTTGCCATGTTAACTTAATTTTAATTCTTCACATTAATATTTGAAGGGCTTTAATAGTTGTATCTTTTTCCTTTCTGAAAGAATTTTTTTGTGACCATCACCTAATCTCATCTGGAAAAAATAATAAGGAAACAGTCAGACTTGATTGGGTTAGATTCTAAGGGCACTTTTGATTCCTTCAGCTTCTATCCTTATTAAGATAACCACATGCTGTGTAGTTATTTCCAGCATAAGAAATATATATTCTCAAATATATATTCCCAGGGGAAAACGGAGTGCACTTTTTAAAAAAATTTGAGATTTAAACATCATCTAGAAAATGAAAAGCTCATTCCTTTGGTATATACAACCCAATCATACAGGACTGAAGTCTCCCAAGGGAGTTTTGCGGCCTCTTTCAGCCATAGTTCATGGATATCCATCCCATGGACATTTGTAAATATTATGAAGTTATCCTTTTACAGGCTTATAAAGCAAACATTACCAAAAAAACCTTCTGTTGCAGATCAGTCAATAAAATGGGTTTCACCACAACTGTTAATTTTACTACTTCAACTAAAAGGTATTGGATAAACAATTTGCAAAGAAAGAAGAATCCGTTAAAGATGTATAGCCTAAGCTATGTGTTGAGCAGCTTCCAAATAGATGCCCCAAATGGCATAATCCCCAACTTTCCCACCCATTCAGTCCAGGAGGCTATCACAGAAATCTCAGGGCCCTGCTGCAAATGGGCTGCTAAGATCAGTTCAACTTCTAAAATCTTTCACTGAGAAGTGGGTTTTTGAAGGAGAATAAAGTATTCATCCAAAGATAACTAGAGAAGACTTGGCATTAAGAGAGCAAAGTTTCATCCAGACTTTGCCTTACTATCTGATGGCTTGAAATCCTGTTGAAAGTCTCCATACCCCAAAGTCTAAGTATATTCCAGGACTGTCAGCAACTAACTTAGGCTATGGAATTTGAATTTCCAAAGTAAAGGCGATCATAGGGACAACTAGATATATATAAGCATCATATTGAACTTCTTGGCATTCATTTGTACTGTGAGACCAGGTCATGGAAAACAAGGAGCAAAAGCAAGACATCATTTCATTTTACAGCAATTTTCAAGGACTGGATGGATGGAGGGAAGGAAGGAAGGAAGGAGTGTAAAATTTATTCTCTACAATGAGAACTCCTTTCTCCTCTGTAACTAAATATAATCTCCAGCTTTCAGGGATGCTGCCACTCTACCTGGGAGGATCCATGAGAGCTGCTCAATGTGGATTCAGAGCCTGGGAAGACCAGGAGTTTGCCTAGGAGAGCTGCTTCCCTTCATCTTTGTTAGAAGCAGGGAAAATTACTCATCACCACATTTCACTTTAAGTAAAGACACTTTGGCTTGGTATAAAAAAAAAAATCACAAGCTATTCCAAAGAACCTCTAATATTTGAACAAGATCTAGGCAAAATCAAAGCAAATCAAGGAGCATATCACTAAATATGCAGTGAACACAGCAAATGTATGAAGTCTGTGCACTTTGGTTCAATTCAAGAAGTATTTTGTGATGGGCCCTAGCAGCTCAGAAAGAAAACTTCTTGCGAGTTTTTCATATAATAAAACCTGACATTGTCTTGTACCTCTGTCAGTTTCAGGTGATAATTATTCATCTCCCTGTACGTATAATCTGGTCAGCCGTCACACTGAGTAAAGAATGATTTCAGATTTAAAAGGGAAAAAAGTCTAATTAAAACTTCCATACTCGTAGAAAGTTGGGAACATTGTCTTTCCTGAAATATCTGGACAACTTTCCACTTTGGTGTCCCTGTACGTTCCCTGATTCAAGGCTGTGACATTGGCACCAGGAGCAAGACTCTGCGTGCAAACACTGGTCTGTGCTTCCAGCTCATTCTCTGAATCTTTTTTTTTCCCTCTGTTATATCACCTAAAGATCCTGCTTATTGGAGCCCATGCCCAATCACTTGTCTCAGAATGTGGTTCAGAGTTAAGTAAATGCCAACCCAGCTAATGTCAAGCTCTGACCTGCCAGACCCTAGGTGTTGTGTTGAATTTGCCCTACTGATGAGTTTCATAAAACTGTGGAAATCACATGTGAAAGGAATTTTCCATGTAATTAAAGTAATTAAAAATGATGAGTTGAGGTTCTCTTATTTTAAAAATATTTTTTATATTTCGCGCGCTTGAATTCCTTAATTATAAAAATTGTGTTCTTATAATTCCCAGCCGACATAGCTATTATATCTATCAATCTACTGTCCTCAAGAAGGGGAAGTTCCTAGAAAAAGGACCTAAACTAAGGGAAATTTCTACACATCTGCATCTGTTTTTACTCACACTTGGTGAGCAGATGGCCCTGGAGATGAATGTTCAGTGTTGATCTAAGGCACCCTATGCATGTCTTGGTGAATTTGCTGACTATTACAACACATTCTTCCATGAATGTAAATGTATGTGATGCATTTAAGCAAATACTTGAGAAAAGTATAATTTTCCTCCTAATGTCTCCATACAATCTGGATATTTAAATATTACATATTGACATACATTTTTGCCTGATAGGAAACACTAAACTTCTCAGTGGTGGATTCTCTCTATTTTAATACATAAAGTTAAAAGGGCAAAAGTGTGACCCAGGCAAATTGCCACCCCTCATAATTGTCCCAGCTATTTTGCTCTCTTGCAAATGGATTCTAGAGCTTCAGAACTTTTTTTTAAAAAGGAATATAATCATTTGAGAGTTTGTCAAGCAGTGAAAGGTAGTATATTTTGACACACTCATCCAGTAACTAATCAGTTTTCTAATAAACAATCAGCAATTCACTAACATGTCCTCAGCACTTCAGGAGCTCTGGAGAGGGGATGAGCTGCTCATGAACATTAATGAATACACAAAAAATCATTAGCTGATCAATACTTCTGAGTTATATTCATTGAGCTGATAGGTCTGATACATTAAAGCTGACATTATACATTTGTCAAGATCACAGTGCAGTTTTTAACAGTGGAACAGGCTGCTAAAAATATTCCCAGAAAGACAATCAAAAGAACACAACTTCTCCCTGACATGCTGGTCGGCACAGAAGCCCTGAAAAACCCAGGCAAAATAGTGCAGCTCAGGCTTCCCAATGTTCAGAAAATAGGCAGGCGTCCCCCAAGTGGACGACTTAAGAGGAGCGCCTAGCAGATAATGGGGACTTTTCCATGATCGCTTTTTGCCACAGCCCTGATAGTACAGGGACCCCAAGACCTCAAGTTGCATTATTTAAAAGAGGAGCAGTTGTCTGCTCTTCTCCTGAATGGCTTTTCCTTCAGAGGTTTGAGGAGAGGGGATGACTGAGTTGCCTCCTGAGTCCTAACCAGCAGGATGGTGACAGGGAAGTCTGTCCCTAGCTTGCCTCCACAGTTCATCTGCGTGCGTGTGTGTGTGTGTGTGTGTGTGTGTGTGTGTGTGTGTTTGTGCACGTGTGCTGCTAGGTGGAGTAGCCCATCTTGCTAGTGACTGCTAGTTTCATGGGAGAGGGTTGACCCCAGGGTCTCTCGATTATACTCTTTCCTTTTTTAAAGTTAAAGAGCTATTTTTGAGGTGTGAAGCCAGTTCTCACGTCCTCAGACACACTGGCCTTAATTATGGCACCAGGTACATTCTTTCTGCTGTACCTCTTGGAGAACTGACCTTCCTGACCTGGTTGTTTGTAGGTTTGTCCGAGTCCCCACCCTCCACCGCTGGTTTGTTCTAACCCTTGGTCTGCTGGGGCTGTGATACAATCAGTAGTTTTTGCACTGGAGCAGCCACTCACACCCACCCCCCTGTCACTGCAAACTTATGTGTTGCTTCCTCTAGTTTCGAAATCTGGACATGATCGCTCTTTGGCTGCTGTGTTGAGAGGAGAAGAATTCCTGATTTTAAATTAGCAGCAAGCGGAATTCTATTTGTCATCAATTTCTCTTTGGGGTTACGGAGCAGAAAACTGCAGACAAGCTGCTGCTTTGATGGCTCACTCCTAAAAATCTCTTTTTGTTCTTTATCTATTTGAACTGACAGTGATCAGAGCTGCAGCAGGACAGGGCCCTCTGGAGAAATCACCTTCCCCCTGCCTATTGACAGATCCCTCTGTTCTGCATCAGACGGGCTTTGTCCCATCGCAGGCAACCAGGCCTTGGAAGGAGCCACCAATTAAACCTCTTGAGCCGGTAAAATCTGAAGCCGCTTTGGAGTGTCTGGTCTGATTAGGCAGGATGAGAGGAAGCCCATCACCCTGCAGGCCTCGCTCCCTGGTCTCAATTTTCTCTCTTGCCTCCACCAGGTGCGAGAGGTGTGAGCGGAGCTTCACGCAGGCCACCCAGCTGAGCCGACACCAGCGAATGCCCAACGAGTGCAAGCCGATAACCGAGAGCCCAGAATCAATCGAAGTGGATTAACTGATTGACTGGTTGGAATTAAACTGCAAGGAAAGTCATGATTAAATGTCATGGACACTTAAGCAAAACCAAAGATTTCCTCTGAGCAACTTTCAATCAGTCCCAGAAAACCAAAAGCAGTAATAAAATAAGTAAGATGTTAAGAGATATTGATCCTGGCATGGAAGTCAGACCAGGAAAGAGATTATTTATTTATGACTAGGGATGAGACTTATTTCAGTGGACACCTAACCTGGGATGGCTAACACTTCCAATCCCACCATGTATTTGCTTTGTTTCTAAAAAGCTTTTTTAAACTGTTATTTAATACCAAAGGGAGGAATCGGGAATCGTTTGGGTTCCTCTGCCCACAGTCGTGACTAAGAATGCACAGGGACTTGTTTCTCGTTGCACCTTTTTTTAGTAGCATGATTCAAGGAGACCCACTGTACAGTCCTTCTTTCTGCCATTTTGTTCAGCCTGGCCTGATGCGGCTGCCACAGCAGGGACTTTGGACGCAGAAGCGAGATGGCACCATCTCTGTCAGCACCATCTTCAGCCTCACGGGCCTTCCATTTCTGTGTTTTCCATGCTCACTTCTCACGCACTTTCCGCACTGCTCCTTCCATCCAGCAGCCTGGTCTTGATATACAAGAGCCTGGAAAAGAAGAAAATGGTTTAAATCTCAAAATTCAAGGAAAAAAATGGGGGGAGACTTGACTTTGTCCTGTCGGGATTTCAAAAACATTTAAAATGTATGGCGCTTCATAATACAGTATATTGTTCCGAAGCAGCTAGTTGAGAAAATCTTGTTTTCAATAACGATTTAGCTTAAAAATGAAAATAAAGTTCTTCAGTATGAGGCTGAATATGCAGTATGAGGCTTCAAGTAATTTCTCTGTTGCGGCTGTGAACATGTTGGATACGTGAGCAAAGGCAGTGCCAAGCCTCTCTGTCAAGGTCCTTTTAGGCAATTTCTTCTTCCTTCCTCATACAGGTGAGACCTGAGTGTGGGGGGAGCATTTGTGCAGAAACAGGTGAAAATAACCCAGACTGGAAGCATGGAGAGGCAAAGTCATGGAGAGGGTTATGGGTAGAACAGACTGCCCAGGAACTAGCTGATTTTATCAATACGAATGATATTTTCATCTCCTCTGGTCTTTGATACTATCCTCCCTCAACATTGATTCATTGAAAGAGAAAAGATGATATACAGAATGTCGGTATTCTCTGAGTGCTAAGAAAGGTTGTTTAACTTCAGCTAGCCTTTTGGTCATTCTGTGATGGTACTCTCAAAATTGGGTCACTGTCCACGAAATGATCCAACATCAGAAGAAGTGGCAGCTCCTGTCATTAGCTTCCTGCAGCGTCGCAGAGACGGGGTCAAGCTTGATAAAACTGCATGGTTTGATAGAGAGTACTTAACAGCAGCAATCTCTGTGGATTTCTTGGTCACTGGATAACAAGATAAAGCCTCTTTTAAGGAACTCCTGTTCTCTTAGCCCTGCCTTCCATTGTCTTCCCCCAACAAAAAGACAAGACACACAGTTGAACTGACCATTGGAAGGAAAGCTATGTGGTTCATTTTAATCTATCATCATGAATTTGCTTCTCAGAAAATCTTTCTTGCCTTTCCATTTCGCTTCCCTATCCTTTAGCGCCCAACTACCATATTTAAAATTTAGTAAACCTGGGTTTCACTAATTGTGTTTGTAATTTATATATCGTTTGGCTAATTCTTACCTCTGTTTCCCAGTCTCAAGTCACTCACCTAAAATTTCCCCTCCCATCTCTTGTTGGTTTCTGGTCATAGAAGTGTAAGCAATCTGTGCTTCTGTGTAACTTTTGCTGATTGAAAGTATTCTCTCTGGTAGATAGGAATATGATCTGATTTTATAGTTCGGTGCCCTATGTGATGGAGACATTTGCCCACAGTATGTGCTCTTGGGAAGGGTGGAAGGGGTATGTAGCCGTATTAACCCAAATCCTGTAAGAAAATAACAGATCTGCTGCACAGCTGCCCAGTTGTTCCACTTATTGAGGTTGAAACATTTGGTTGTACTTTTGGAAAATGATATTAATGGACTCCCCTGTAGTTTGTATATTGCTTTTAGTCAGAAACATCAGTTCAGCCATTTCCTTCTTAATAGTACACAACCCAGTCCCGTGCTCTTGAGCAAGAGCATCACGTTGCAAAAACAGGAATCCCTGCACCTCTTTAGATGTCCATCATGAGAAGAGTTCCCAGAACAGTGGAATTGTTATGTCCACCCTCATGGCTTTGCCTGCTGATCCCCAACTTCCACTGCAGTAACCTCCATACAAAAAGGAGTATTTTGCTTCGTTCCTTTTTCTTTTGTTATTAAGAGAGATCTTTGCATTTTCCACTTATTCGATCAGAAAATATTTTCTCCTTAACAAATAGAAAACTCAGGCTGGTCACAGGTATCACCTTGTTAGCCATTACCTGCTTCTAGCAGAGCAGCCTGACTCATCTGTTGTGAGACAGGCCAACAGCCACAAGTACACATGGAGCCTGAAGCAGTTCCTGAGATCATTTTGGTCCCCAATTTTTTGATCAAAGTATGTGCTGAGTGAGGTGAGGCAGGGGTAGGGTAGGAAATTCTCCCTAAACCTTACAATGATTTCTTTAGCATTTTGTGTTTAAAATTGACAGATAATTCCTTGGGTCACTGTAAGTGGTTGATAGCAACCACTTTATGGCAGTCATAAAGATTTGCCATCTTCCTTTTAAGTAACCTGCTAATTAATCATGGAATAATGAGAATGAATGCTCTGAATCCCTGAGGAAAAGGGACGGTGTCCAAGATGACAAAGGGTGACTACAGAACCAAAGGAGCATTTGACTCTGGAAGCAATCCTTCTTTTCTTTCTACTGGTGGGGACAATTTTTTTTTTTTTCTTCTGACAGACTGAGTGACATCCTAGCATATGCTCATTTCTCTAGCTGAGTCAAAGCCAAAAGGTGCTGCCAGGTAAAAGCTGGGGTGCAAGATGAAAAAGAGTGGGACTGCAGATACCACATTTCTAGAAGAATCTTACCAGCTTTAGACAAAGCTGAATATTTCCCCCAAGAAACATGCATGGATTCTTTTTAAGATAAACTTTTCATTTTAGTTGTCTTTATCCTTAAAAATGACTTTTTTCAGGGGACATATGCTCTTATGGAGTTGTTATGTGGATAATTAAACCTGTATAACTTAAGCTTGTATAATTTATATGATGTGATTCATTTAGTAAATAGTATTGAATGTCTGTCTATTCCATTTTAGCCTTTTGGAGAAAACGCCTAACTAACAAAGATTCTGATTCCACTCTGGTCACAAGACTCAGATTTGTTGGATTACACCTTGGGAAAACTTCATTCTAGGTCAGATATATAAAGATTTACAAACAACTCATCAAAATCTTATGTCAGTTGAGTGAGTCATTGTTTTATTCATTTACTCACCAAATATGTGCTGAACTCCTGTGTAAAGAAAACCATTGGAGTTGTTTGCTGTAGGCAGTATTACTTAAGTGACTGTTAGAAGATAATATTCTTGTGACAGTCCTTCAGACCTTTGTCTTGGTGAATTTTCAGAGATTGCTGCAACTGACAGATCAGAGAGATCTAAATTCATTGGGATACTAAAAGGTAGCATTTTCAAAACAAATTAAGATAGACAATTTGTTTGCCTTTGCTTGATCCACTGGACTATTGGTTCTGAACCAATGAAGATACCAGTGTTAGGGCTAGCGTCTTAGATTTTTATAAGCCTATTCCAGTGATAAGCCAACAATTGGCAACAGGGCTGGAGTTGCTCTGGGAAGGAATTCTCCAGAGCCCCTGTGGCTCTTTGGGGATGCCAGTGACATGCCATGACAATGCTGCCCTTGTCCATACCCCAACCTCACCTCCCACTGTGCTGCTCAGTGGTGGGGCCTCCTAAATTCCACTCAGATGCTTCCAAGAGCACTGTCAGTGCAGATCGTATGACTGGTTTCACAAGAGCAGTGGTTTGGTTAAGTTTACTTTTGAATGTCACTGTCAAATGCTTCATGCCCTAAAATGGAAGGATCGTCCTCTAGTTACTTCACCCTCCAAGGATTGGGGTCTTGGTTTCATTGCAAACAAACTGGTCATAATTGGTTTTAAGAGCTGTTTGTCTGAGAAACTAGTAATTGATTTTTAGAGTAGAAGTAACATCATTACTAGATATGTTTTGCACAGATTTTAAAAATCAAACCTAAGTTTCTGTTGAGTTGTTTAAGTTGGGAAGCATGGCACACCTCACAAAGTGGGACATTTCCAGAACAGCATGGAGATGGGATTCAGGGGTGGCTCTTTGCACCCCCTAAATAATATTATTTAGAAGCAAATCCATCACTCTCAGATTGACTGTGCATGCCTGCAAAACCAGACTAGGAATAACTAAGTAAACATGTTTTTCTTTTTTTTTTTAAGATTTATTGATTTATACATACAATCTGGGGTACAGGCCAGAGGTGTGGGGTGGTGAGAGGGTTCACCAGAGACAGAGTGGGGAGCAGAACAGGCAGATCAGAAATACACTGCCGAGGGGAGCAGCGGGCGAGGCAGGAGAGGTCTGCCACACCATGTGGGATTCTCCCCGGCTGGGCATCGAACTCGCATCACGTGCTGCCGACAGCTCCACAGCGCAGCGCTCAACCGCTGCGCCACCAGGGAGGCCCAACATGTTTTTCTTTTTAAAGTTAGTTTTATTTCCCTTCCTTGATGTGAATTTGAGTTTATTTCCCATCGCCTGAAAGACAAGAGATACGGGTTTTGTTTTGTTTTTTTTTAAGTGGTAACATTAGATTCTGGAAATACCATTCATTCATCAGGATCCTTTCAAAATGAAGACGTTTGGAACCTTTTTACAAGGTGACTAGATGTTTGACCCAGCAAACAGTTGAGGTTTTCCCATCACTAGCACTTACCTGACCTACTACAAAATAATAACATAGAGTCCCAGGAAGGGCCACTGTATTTCAGATCCTCTCAGGTTAAATACTACAAACCGAATGATCAGCTGTCAGTTACAGCTGGTCAGAGAGGCAAACCAAGAAGAATATGCTTTATTCTGTTGAAGCCTTGCCACAGATGTGAGCCTGTGATCTGTGGTTATGTTTCCCACTTATTTTTCTTTTACATGTTTTATTAGATCAATGTGAAATGATTTTTTTTAAAAGTGGTAAAAGAGCAAAGACTTAAAATGGTTGTATTGTCTTTCCTTTGTTTTGAGGTGCTACCATTATACTCAGAAATTAGTAAAGATTGTTGAGTAAGTTTTAATGGAAAAATTGAGTCTGAGCTTATTTTCTCAGATATTGGTGGGCATGGTATCTGTCGTAGCAGCTTATCTGCTTAACAGATGACATAATTTAGTCCTTAGTAACCCTGTAAGAAAGATATCAAGAAATACATCACATGTATTTCATCTTCACTTCCTTACTTAGTCCCCTTCCAAAACCATATGACTATAATCCTTAAAAAGGGAAAAAATTTCCTAATTGAAGATTTTTTTTTTGAGAACAAGCTTTTTAAAATAAACAAGCACGATTGATTTATAAAATATGTTTTTGGGAAACAGTGCTGGAATACCCTTCAAATGTATATAATTGTAGTTGCTGATACAATTGTAATCCTCAAATGTGTGCTGCTGGACAGCAGAATTTCAAATATCCTGTTGCTGGCAAGCGTTTTCCCCCCGAAACATGCAACTAATAGTCCACATTAAAAGAAAAAAAAAATTCCCTCAAGTGTGTGATGTTCATTAGGATAAATAGCAGTGGGCAGGAAGGCAGGTTATGTTGGACAGGGGCCAAGAGAAGAACTAGGGCTGAACACTATTGACAAGTGAAAACACATCTTGAATGGAGCTAAGTGAAATCTAGTTTTCCTTCTTTGTTCTGACTGAATGCTAAGTGAGTTACTTTTCAGCATCAATGGAGTAATTACGCAGTTGTGTCCATTAACAATATGAGCTTGTGTGGTTGCCTGTGAGGTCGAAAGACTGAAGTCATTATAGGTTTGTTTGGAGAAAGGTACAAATAATGTAGTTACATGCTTGAGGTACTTGTGGAACCAGTTCAAGTTCTTCAAGGGGATCTAGATGAGTCTGTTCCTGAGTGATGCTAAAAAAAAAACCCTTAAGTTTACAAAATTTCTTCTTGAACCAACTCTATTACAAAGTAACTCTTTACCTTGGCATTGAAGCCACAATGTACTCTACTTTTCTACAGATTGAATTCTAACAGACACATTTGTTTGTCAAGGTCTTCATTGTTTCCTCTTCAGTCAAACATGGCAGTCTCCAGCTGGTATTTCCTATTTCCTACCTTGCCAAGTATTCCTTTGCTGCCCTTGTCCCCCAAAGCTTGGCACGCCATTTGTGATTGAAAACAATCTTGATCGAAACTTGACCAAGTTGGAGGTATATTTGTACAGCAGGGCTCTTTCTTGTTCGGAAGAAAGAAAGCCTGTCGGAGCAGGTGATCACCACATGTCCAGAGAGCAGCCATTTTAGACCCAGTTCCACCAGCCCACATTCCCTGTGCCTCCCTCTTGGGCATTGTCTGGTGATAAGAAAACCAACCCTTGTAGATTCATTTTCCCTGAACAATCATGTATTCAAGTTCCTTCTACCTTGGAGGGAATGAAAAAAAACAAAGGCAAAGTCCTTCTCTTGGGAAGTTCTAAGTACTGTGGTGGAGGCTTCCCCTGGAACCAGCACAAAGATGAAGGTGGTGACTCAGATTCAGAAAACTTTGACTCAGATCAGCAAAATTATTTTGGAACTTGATGTCCCCAAATTAATTGATTTTATTACATCAAGGGAAGGCATCCAGCTTTTATAGTCTGGGAAAAGAATTATGATATTTGGGTGCTCTCGAGGTATTTCTAAGTTTCCTTACTATGCTAATTTTAGTTACTGTAAATGTCCCTCCTTGGAATAGAAATAGGTTTCTGACTTCCATCAAGTAAAATGGTTAGGGTTAGCAATCCATTTCAGTCCTGCATTTTGAGGTTTGGAAAGGTTTAAAAAGGCAGTCCCAAGAATGAGAAGAAGCGTACTGCGGGGGGCGAGGTGTGCTTGTGGGAAGGGCAGCTGATATGACAAGCAAGAATGATTATCCTGCAATTAGAATGGTGTGCTATTTGCTTACGTCTTTTAACTTTATTAAACTCACATCTGAAAAAAAACTACAAAGGACCCATGAGATCATGCACACAGCTGTACTCATGATAAAATCAACCAGGATTATTGTGTTTAAATGGAAAACAGGCACACATTTAGAGATAATTGACTAGGAAATGTAAATATATTTGATTAATTAAACATTCCTATGATGACTTGCTCTGCCCCTGGCTTCTGTCTTTCAAGTCTCCCATCTTTCTAGGCACTAGCTGTTCAATTCTTGTGCACGGCTTAAGTAGTAGACCGTCAACACATTCTTCTTGGGAAAACGTAAGCTGAATAGTGAAATGAGAAAGCTTGTAGTGCTAGCTAATGGAGTTTGTTAAAATTCAGCCCTGTAGTTTATTCAGGTATATTTGAGATTGCCGTTTTCCTCACTGCTGTGCTCACAGGCCCTTTTGTTCAGCTAAATCTGGATTGTTCTCAAGCAAATTTACACACACAGGTCTAGCCATAATTCTGTGGTGGTGTGCACTTGATATTTGATCTTGGTCTGTCATAAGTCCTGGAGATGAGCAGAAAGGGTCTGTAGCCCTTTTAAAAAAAAATTAAGATTTATTTATTTCTGCATACAAGCTGGGATGTAGGCCAGAGGTGTGGGGTGATGAGAGGATTCACTAGAGACAGAGCAAGGAGCAGAACAGGCAGATTGACCGAAATACACTGCTGAGGGGAGCAGCAGGAGAAGCAGGAGAGGTCTGCTGCGCCATGTGGGATTCTCCCCGGCCAGGCATTGAACTTTTGCCGCGGTCGCTGACTGCGTTTAACCTGTTGTGCCCCCAGGGAGGCCCTCTGAAGCCCTTTTGATTGCAGGAACACAGGGCTGTCAGTCAGGAAGCCAAAGTCAGCTGTTTGATTGATGTCTTCTATTAGGAAGTAAAATGCCACTTTGAAAAGCATGTAAGTTTCAAGGAACAGTAAGGAGAACTCAGAGGCTCTCCGTCAATGGATTGGATGGGTGGGAATCATTAGTGTGAAAGTCAGAGGCTTCAGTGGGGTGGACCCCAGAGAATCTTTAAGGACGTGGCTGTTGACTTCTGAGTGAGGTGGGGAAAGGTAGCTTTGAGAAGAAGTGACGTGTGACCTGATTGCAAAGAATAGTGTTGGCTGCTTTGTTGAGAATTGCGTATGGGGAGTATGGGCTGAATATAGGAGGTGGTTAGGAGTGTCTCTCAGTACAGTTGAGAGATGGTGGGGTCTTCTGCTAAGGTGATCATGATAAAAGTGGCCAGAAGTAGTTCAATTCTGGGCACATTTTGAAGATTGACAGATTTGCTGATGGACTGTAGGTGGGACGTTAGATAAAGAGAGAAGTCCAGGATGTTCCCCAAGGTGTTTTGGCCTATGCAACTAATAGGGTGTTTTGGATTGGGATTTACACTCCATTTTTTAGTTTGCTCCTATGTCCTTAAGCACCGGGGTTGCTGCGGTATAACAAACATGATATTGAACAGCAGGTCACTCTCAGACATGATTGCTGGCTCACCTCTGTGACCAGGTTCAGCAGCCAGCCCTGACCTAGATTCCAAGAATTGAATTTTGTCCTGCTGCTGTGGATATCCCAGATGGATATCCCATTGCGCAGGAACAACATGCAGCTTTTTCTTGAGCTAAAGATCTACTGTAGCTCAAAAGTGAGGATCTACTTTCAGAACAGTTGTTCTCTGTAGTCTCAGGACTCCTGAGTCTCATTCTGGAGATTCCTTCTTCAGCATGTCCCAATGCACACTGGCCTGTTTTCGTGTGTAGCTTCATTTTCTGGTCAGACCTTCTGCTCAGTTAGTGCCTTTTGATGAGGGGAGGGCAGGGCCCCTCGGGGTGGCTGTGGTTTTCAGCATCTTGGTTGAGATGTAAGCAGTTTTAATGAGGCTTGTAGTCCATAGACAACTCGGGTTTGTCATTCATCCATTCATTCATGCATCTATTTTACGAATATTTTTAGTAGTCTGTGTGCTAAAAAGCTCCTGTGCAAACATGGGTAGAAAATGATGGCTAACAAGATTTGGAAGGGAGAGAACATGTGTAATGCAATCAAATATAGAAGTTATAGGAGGCTGTACAGAATTGGTGGGGACAGATTTTTTTTTTAAAGATTTATTTATGCATACAAGCTGGGGTACAGGCCAGAGGCGTGGGGAACGAGAAAGTTCACGAGAGACAGAGTGGGGAGCAGAACAGGCAGATCAACGGAAATGCACTGCTGAGGGGAGCAGCGGGTGAGGCAGGAGAGGTCTGCCGCGCCATGTGGGAATCTCCCCTGCCGGGCGTCGAACTCGCGTCGCTGCTGCCGACAGCTCCACAGCGCAGCGCTTAACCGCTGCGCCACCAGGGAGGCCCCAGATTTTTTTTTAAAGATTTATATATTTATATATACAAGCTGGGGTACAGGCCAGAGGTGTGGGGCGGCAAGAGGGTTCACCAGCGACAGAGTGGGGAGCAGAACAGGCAGATCAGAAATTCACTGCTGAGGGGAGCATTGGGTGAGGCAGGAGAGGTCTGCCGCGGGATTCTCCCCGGCTGGGCATTGAACCCGCATCGCGCGCTGCCGACAGCTCCACAGCGTAGCGCTCAACAGCTCTGCCACCAGGGAGGCCCCTGGTGGGGACAGATTTGAGGGAGTCATGGGGGGAGGGTTTGGTCAGGGCAAGTGTAGGCAGTTACTTTCTGAGATAGGAGTTGAAAGGAAGAGAGATGCCTGTTTGGATTTCCACGTGGACAAGAAGCACAAGGAATTGTTGATGGGAGCTCCTTTGGAATATTTTCTACCTATGTTGACAGATAACCAGTATACCCTTACCAAAGATATTTTGTCATAGTGAAAGGTCTTTCTTTTGTCTTAGTGAATTTTTATCACTGCAGTCATCTACTCAATGCTGCTCCCCTCAGCAGTATATTTCAGTCAGTCTGCCTGGCTGCCCCGCACTCTGTCTCTGGTGAATCTGCTCACCCCTCCCCATGTCCCCTTCCCACCCACCCCCCACCCTGCACCTCTGGTTTTTCTTTTTTATTCAAAAAGATTTATTTATTTATGCAGACAAGATGGCGTACATGCCAGAGGCGTGGGGCGGCAAGAAGGTTCACCAGAGACAGAGTAGGGAGCAGCACAGGCAGATCGATGGAAATACGCTGCTGAGGGGAGCAGTGGGCACGGCAGGAGAGGTCTGCTGCGCCATGTGGGAATCTCCTTGGCTGGGTGTCGAACTCGAGTTGCAGCTGCCAACAGCTCCACAGCGCAGAGCTTAACTGCTGCACCACCAGGGAGGCCCTTTTTCTTTTTTAATATAAACTACATGAAAGCTGGCATCTGTAGTCTCTCCTCAAGGTTATCTTCCTGAAAGGGAATCTGGCCATTTGACTCGATGGTTGCTTAAGTCTTAGGTTCTTGTCCACATTTTGTCAGCTTCATTTCTTTATCTTTTCATTTAGAAACCCTAATTCCTTATTCGATGTTATTACTGGTGGTAGCAGATATTTGATGGCTCTGTTAGATATTTGATGGCTCTGTCAACATTCAGATTAGACTTATATTCAGAAATTAAAGGGAATTTTTTTCACTGAAAATTACTTTCAGCGCTATATCAAAATCTAACCTGAAGAACATGACTGGTTTCAAAATTTGACTTCCAGCTTGAGGGGTAAAAGCAAATGCCTTTGTAATCCACTGTGGTTGGAGGGTGTGGGGTGGAAGGTATCTCTTTCTTTTCTGTTGTAGCATTTGTTTATGGTTTTTAAATGTATCCAATAAGACATCATCGATTTTTTTTTCCCCCAACAAATGACAAAAATTATTAAGTGTCAGATAAGCTTTTGGCAATTGGACATTTCACTCCAATTTTGTTTTCTAAAGAAATGGTGGTTTTAACTTCAAAATCATGATAGGACTATAGAATATTCTCAAACTTCAGGACACATTATGAGCAATTCATAAAAATACAACGCACCCATTTTAGGTACATGTGTGAAATGGATCCCTTGGAGAATAAATCTGGGAGGGCAAAACATTTTGAATCGCTGAAGTGGTGTCTTTCTCCCCTTTGTTCCTGTTCCCTCTGCCAGATGCGCTTGTAGCTTGGGTCACTAAGAGGTGGTGTCTACTCCCCACACCTCAAGTGTGGACTGACTTTTACCTTCTTGGTCAGTGATGGGGGTGGGTAGAAGTGACCATGTGGCGGCTCTAATCTGGCCCTCCAGGGGGGCTGTGTGTTGCTTCTTGTTGTCTGGTCCCTCTTTTATTGCCACAAGTACCTGTCTGGATCCCTGCTGGAGCCTGAGGTACCTGGAACTAGTAGCCTCAGTCGCCCCGGTAGCCCCAGCTGACGGCAGCCAACCTCTAGACCAGCGTGTGAGTCCAGCCGAAGTGAGCAGCGAGGCCAAGCTCATCCCCGCAGAGTCCCAGCGACGGGTGCAGTCCATACTTTGATGCATGTGCTTCCTTGTGATTTGGAATAACCGTGGCAATAGATAATCACTGTGATAGCCGGTGCAGCTCAGAGTGGAGAGGCAGAGTGCTAGTGTTCAGCGCTGCTGTTTTATGTAGCACATTCCAGACACATGCAGTGGCTATGAGTTGATTATATTTACAAATTTTCACTATTTCCTTCTTCATTTAATTAAGACTTGGAGACATGTTTTTGGCCACCTACTGTTCACTCTGAATAAATCTGGGTATGGATTGACACTTATTTTAATAATTGGCAGACATGATTTTACTCTTTTGTTCTAGGTACATGCACACAGTTTAACACCCCACTGGTACTCAAACTAACCCACCTTTTCTATTCATTATAAATTATAAAATAATTATGAACTTAACAAAACAAAACAAAACAAAAAAAACCCCTATCTGTAGTATTAGCTTTCAGGGCTAATGAGAACACAAGTCTCCACACATTTCTCCCTTATCTGTGTACATATATATATTGTATTTGTGTATCAGCGGGGCTTTTAATCAATTTTATTCATGTATACACATAAAATTAGAACCATTTTATTTATTTATTTATTTATTTTTAATATAATAGATATTTATTTTTGTTATTCGTATCTTTTACATTATTATGTATTCCCCATAAGTTACCACCACCTGTTCACCCGTGGAGCCATCACCATAGTCCTCTGTGCTCCCCTCCTCCCCCCTCTTGAGCCCTCCCCCTCCCCTCCTTCCCTGCTGAATGTTGCTTTCTTATTTGGCTCCCCTATATTCCTGTTATAAGTGAAACCATTCGAT
>PVIJ01004859.1:33066-111590 GCA_004024925.1 Scalopus aquaticus | reverse complement strand
AAAAAAAAAAAAAGCATATACCTATTGGCTTAGGTAATATGGTAAAATTGTGTCCCTAGTGAGGGTGAATCATGAAACTAAAAGAAGTAAGATACACTGCTTATTTTGAAAAATAGGAAGACACAAAAAGACACCTTTAGCGCCTTATCCGTCAGTCTTGTCTTCAGGAAGAGGGAAGGTTAAATTGTCACATAGCTTCTACAGAATACTTATAAATGTGGTCAAAAATATAGATGCTGGCACTGAGGATAAAACTAAAATAATATGAAAATATTACAAAACTGTGTAATCTGTATCTACACTTTTTTTTTTTCAATATAGACCCAGGATATAGGCCAGAGATGTGGGGGAGTGAGGAGGTGAGAGGATTCACCAGAGAGTGGGGAGCAGGACAGGCAGGTCTACTGAAATACACTGCGGAGGGGAGCAGCGGGTGAGATAGGAGAGGTCTGCTGCTCCACATGTGGGTTTGTTCTCTGGCCAGCGATTGAACTCCAACCATAGTGGTAATAGACTTAACCCCTAGGCCACCAGGGAGCCCAAACACAATTTTTAAATGCAGTCTAAACAAAAATTCTCATGGCATGCATTCTCATCCCTTGCAAGTCACTCTCTAAAGGTACTATATAAAGTGTTAAATCCAGAGTTTTTTTTTTAATTTACTGATGTTAACATGCAACCTAATTATAAAATGTTCCAGTTTCAGGGAAAAGAGATTTCAAAAGAAAAAGAAAAGATTTTTAAAGAACCACAGAATGGAAATAGGTTAGCAGATTAAGGAATGAAAATTATCAGGATAGTGTTGATTAAGTTATGCTAACTCTGCCCACAGTGGTGTTGAGAAAAAAAATTACAGGGGGCTACCAAGAGCATTTCAGGCTATATTTACATAAGACAATAATTGTCTTGGCAAAGATATGACAGAGACTGTTACAGAGTCCTGTGTGCACATGTTCAACTCATTGTTCAAAGAAACAAACTGAGGGATGAAATATTGGGATTGGGTCTCCCTGGTGGTGCAAGGAGTTAAGTCTCAGCACTGTGAAGCTATTGGCAACCACTGCAGCATAAGTTCGATCCCCAGCTTCCCACATGGCACAGCAGACCTCTCCTGTCTGGCCTGCTACTCCCCTCAGCAGTGTATTTCAGTCAATCTGCCTGTTCTGTTTCCCACTCTGTCTCTGCTGAATCCTCTCACACATACTCCCACACCTTTGGCCTGCACCCCAGTTTGTATGTATAAATAAATGAATCTTTAAAAAAAAGAAAAAAGAAAAATGTTGGGATTGACCAAACTCAACTTTATTGAACTTGGCATCACTGAGGCAAGAACTAATTTTCTACATCTAGTAAAGAGAAGCAGAAACAGACAGAGACAGTGGTGAAATATTTGAAGACAAGAAAGTACAGTCATATGACAAGACCACCTGGTTTCAGAAACCACATGTCAATACCTAAAAAAAAAAATAGATTATTTCTTCTCTTGTGTAAAACCTAAAAGGAGCCTTATGAATTTTTCTTCCAAGCCCATTGTTTCTTTATCACCTTCCCCACAGAGATATATTGGTGGCAAATTAACTGCAATCATTTTTTTCCCCATTCATTGCGTTGTTATTGCTATTGACCTTCAACTCTCAAGTCCTAAAGTTAAAATCTCATCTCTCATTTGCCACAGCTCTCATTTGTGCACATGTGGATAAGTGATAAGTAGGGTAAGAACAGGGTAGGAAATAAAAAAAAAAATCAGATAACAAAGCCTGGTTGAAACGACCTCACAGAGACATAACTATTGGCAGGTGACTGAGTTCATAGCCTCTCCTAACCCTGTCTTCCTTTGTGCCACACAATGGCACCCTAAGCATGGCACCGAGGCTCCCCTAGTGCCATGCAGGGAGATGTGTGAAGGAAACAAGAGCAGGAGTGTTGGTTTTGAACCTCCTGACAGACTGCTGACAGGCTGGCAAAAGACAAAGCAAGGGAGTGATAATGAGACATTGTTTGCACCTATAAATGATCATCTAGTAAAGAGACATGAAGGGAAGGTCACTAGACAGAACACATGACTGACAGAACACAAGAATTTTTCGGTCATCTGTCCTGTTAGGCACCTGCTCCTGGCCAGCAGCAGCACTGAACTCAGAAAGTAGGGAAACCTTGCACAGACCGCTCAGGTAGCAAAAAGAAAGGAAAGGCCTCAGGACCTCTCAGTCAGCCCTGCAGGCTGCAGCTGTCCAGAGGACACTCCCCTGATGCATGTAGACCTCTGGAGTCCTCCTCAGCCCCACTCCTGGGTATTATTTCATTTTACTGAGAGCCCACAGTGGGTGGGGACTAGAGGTCTGATAAGCCTCCATATTGAGGATCAAACTGTGTCTGAGCTTCCTGACAGGCCTATGAGGAACTGAGGGGACATGGGTTTGCTCAGGACACCCAAGAAATCTCAGCAAGCCTCACAGATTCAAGGTGCAGTGCAAAAGCTAGAGGAAACTCAAGGATGAGGAAAAGGAAAACTGAAAGTGACTCCCAAGTCTGTTTGAGGTTATTTTAATTTAGATTACGAAAGGAAGCACCGGTGAGCTCTGAGCCCTCTTTGAAGGCGAATGCCTGAGAACAATATCTGAATAGAAAGGTTCACAGTTAAATGTTCAGACATCAGTGGCGTTCACACTAGATACTCTAGCATAAGTTCCCTGCTCTGTGTCACATTGTCTGTTCGTGCTTTTCCACTTGGTTAAGTCAGTCACTTTGCATCTGTGGGGGAGCGCCATGTCAAACAGGTCTTCCAACCTTCTCTTTGTGTGTCTATTTTTGATAGACATCAAAGTCCACATGATTATAAACAGCCTGACAGCTCTATTAAGACAAAGGAAGTGATTTCTAACTGGCTCAAAAAACTGAAAACAATGTGGCTTAGAAAATACATGTTTCAGACAACATTCCCAAAAATAAATTTTGTAAGAACACATTATGAGACTGTTAGATATTAGTGTGTAGACAATGAAGCCTACTGTTTTTTAAAGTCTTTTACGAATTCTTCCTTTCTAATTCATTCTGAACCAATCCCATCAAGTCGGCCTGTTACACTTAATTCTTTCAAATACCACTCCTCTAATGAAGGCTTTTATTGAAGACCTGCATGACTTGCTAAGAACTGTCACCATAAAAAAAAAATCTTGTGGTCTTTGATATTTTCTAAAGTAAAAGAGCAATTAGAATATGACTGGTTTGAGTTTAGCTGGATTCCAATCCAATTAGCTTTATAAATTAAAAGCTCTTTGTATTTTAACAGTAGGTGATATGATTTAATTAGTCAGTTTATTGTTTCCAGTCTTGGTTCAGAATTTCACATTCTGATGAGTTACAGAGTTTTAATTGAGTGGATGAATATTCATCTAAAAAAGAGTTTGGGCTCAAACTTCTGTGGGAACACTGTGGTAACATCAGGATTCCCAGGAGTAACAAAATTACTACACTCTGTCTCCTGAATTTAAAATATCTATGGTAGCAATCACAAGCAAACTGCCTATGCTACTCTAAGTTTGCAGATAGCTCTTCTTTCGTCTCCTTTTCTTTTTTTTTTTTTCTTTTCCAGACCAATTTTTTTTTTATTATTTAGCATGAAATTAAATAAATTTGTGTAGAGCTCACATTCCAAAGGGCAGAAGCTGTGGTGTCAAGCAGCAGCTATGCCTTTGAATGGACTGCTCTCCTATTTTCCCTTTCCCTATAGGCCTGCACCATAGACTTACTGCAGCTGCCAGAACTCTGTGATGCAGGTATCCACATTTGCCATGATGTATCCATGTACAGGTCCGTGCACTGTTTAATCTGACCTTAAGGTTGTATCTTTTTTAGAATTTTCTGTATCTTTGCAGTAGAGATTCCAAAATTGGATTCTTTAAAAACTTTCTCCTCTTTTCTTACTAAGCACTTGGAGAATAAAATCAGTTCACCAAACATTAGGATATAAGAGGAACTGAGACCAAGTTCACCAAGTATTAGGTTATAAAAGGAATTAAGATCAATAGCAGTAAGTGTTTTAGTGCCAACAAATAATAAAATGTCTAAACATTGCCTGTGATTTGGCCTAAAGATTTATGTATAGGGGCCTCCCTGGTGGCCCAATGGATTAAGTCTCAGCACTATGAAACTATCCACAGCCACTGCAGCACGAGTTCGATCCCCGGCCAGGGAGCTTCCCACATGGTGGTGCAGACCTCTCCTGTCTGGCCTGCTGCTCCCCTCAGCAATGTACTTCAGTAGATCCACCTGTTCTGCTCCCCACTCTGTCTCTGGTGAATCCTCTCATCGCCCCCCAACAACTCTGGCCTATACCCCAGTTCTTGTATGAATAAATAAATAAATCTTTAAAAAAAAGATTTATGGATAGAAGATATTGTGCAAAGGAAAAGGAGAAAAAGATGACATCCAAGAAAGAAGAAAATAGATGGATGAGTGAGAAGGAGAATAAAAACAAGCACAAGAAGGAGGGAAGATGCTGTACCTGGAAGAGAGGCACCTAGACGACCCCCCATGACTCCCTCAGAGCAGCTCAGGGGTCCCTGTAATACCAGTTATATACCTAGGATTACAGTAACAACTCAGAATCAAGTTTGATAGGAGGAGGAAGAGAGAGTTGGGGTTTTACCTACTCACTAAAAATGTTATGCAGTCACTTAGAAAATGAGTAGAGATATCTCATTTGCTCCATATAAATTCATTAATGAAAAGAAGTTCTCCTGCAATGTGTTCATTTCTCTTGAGGTTTTCCTGTTCAAGTGCTTAAGCCCACCTGTAAGTCAGTAATAGACACTAATCATCTACTAAGCCAACCACTCAAGACAGAAAAAAAAAAAAACCCTCGTTTCATTATTTCAGCTTATTCCCAATATTTAATAATAGGAGACATTTTGAGGGCACTAACAGGGTTACTTATCAGGAACTCCTTTTACATAAGGCTAAAAACACGCCAGAAGTGACACTTGAAATTGATCATCCTTTTAGCCATTCTGTCAGACTTCCGAAAATTAATGAGTGGGCTGCAGAAGGGAAGTGGCTTACCAGAACATCGCACAAATTTGCTGATCTTGACTGCTGAAATTCTGCTTACCTAATGCAAAGCTAAACACTTCACTTCTCCACTGCTTACGTTCTATCCCAATCTTCTCTCAGATTTCCTCCATTCAACATTGCTCCCTCCTCAGGCAAGTAACAGTGAAATGCAACAGAAAGCAATGAAAGTCACAGTCCTCTGTCAATGCAGTGGCACAACAGATACTTTTCAGACTTAAATGACACAATTTTTGTGCTTACAAAAAATTCAAGATTCCAAATGCTGGGTGCATTCGTGCAACAATATTAATTGGGTGAATATGACATTCACATCACTGCTAGATATAAGCAACTTACCTAGGTGAGGAAGTACTTGATTCTCCCATGACAAGGTTTAGCTTTTGCACTTTGTAGGACTGATCTCTACTTTTCCAAATATGAGAAAATCAACTACAGGAGCTGTGAAAAGATATTCTTAGCTCCTAAAATACTACAACTTCTTGCGTTCATGGAAAAACAAAGAATCTCCAAACATGTAAGGATAACAGGTGATAGTCATTTATAAGGCATTGGCCAAATCATGACAATTGAATAATCAACATCTTTTTTTAGGTATTTCTATATAAATTTCAAGAATACAACATCATACCTCAACTAATGTCTATACCACACCCACCACCAAAGTCTACTTTCCATGTGCCCCCCCATCCAATCCAATCAACGCATGCTACCCATTTCTACCTCCATTAGACACCATATTGTTACCAGAATCTAAGGGTTTGTTTTTGCTCTGTTTTATTTATTCCTTTGATTTGTTTCTTTAGGTCCCACATATATGTGAAAGCATATGAAATTTATTTTTCTGACTTAATTCACTTAAGCATAGTCACTCACTAATGAGTATAGTCATAGAAAATAAGTTTAGAATTTTTTAAAATATCAAACTTTTAGGAAGCATCTTAGTTAAATAAATATCTGTTTGCGTTAACTTCACAGAGACTAAGGAACCACTGAGAAGAGAACTGAGAAGTATGTGGCTACAGATAAGATCAGAAAAAAAAACTTACTGAAGTATTTTGTATGGGTTAGAATTAGCAATATTGAGAAGCAGGGAACAGAAAAGGAGATACATTTCAAGTGATGAAAACAACATGTACAAAATTTGGAATGATATTCCAGTTGAGAGCCTACAATTTAGATAAAGCTTAAAAAATAAT
This sequence comes from Scalopus aquaticus, assembly GCA_004024925.1. Lineage (NCBI taxonomy): Eukaryota > Metazoa > Chordata > Mammalia > Eulipotyphla > Talpidae > Scalopus > Scalopus aquaticus. The sequence goes on along the minus strand of PVIJ01004859.1, from coordinate 105,321 downwards.
AAGAAAGAAGACATCTTGGCAATCCAGTTTATTTTAATATGTCTTGGTACAAACTATTTTTCTATATTATAGAACATAATACTACTGTCTTTAAACCCAAAACTATGATCTAGGTCCGAAAAGAAAAGTGGAACAAATTTCAACACTCTTTTTACAGTATTTAAAAGTAGACAGAAATTGAAGGACAGAAATTAAAGGAGACCTGCCCTCCATTTTTCATAATACTCTAAACTGAGTCTGAAAGTGGGGGGTGGGGAGGAGGGGTAGCAACAGGCATACACATTCATGACAGCAATCAGAATCAGATGTTTAATTTATGGACTCAAAGCACATAAAAGAAAAAATTCAAGCACTTACTGTAGCTGCTGCTGATTACTGACTATTCATTAAAAAGGTATTTGACTTGTGCCAATGTAACCCTGATATTCTTTGTGAAGAAAAAGTCCATCGTGCAGTATTCCTATAAATTATGCAGCTCCCTGTTTATGCTTCTTTGAAAACCCATGCCCTGCTTCATAATAAAGAGCTGTTTAAAGGTCCTTACAGCCTAGGGATTGTAGCTAAAATACTGAAATCACACAATTAAAGGGAAGAAAAAACTAAATTAAGCCTCCAAAAAGGGATATGCCCAAGTTAATGCTTCCCTTGTGCCCAAGTGTAACTCACTCTGACAAGCGGGGCAAAAAACGTGTTCCAGTAATTGGTTCTTTTCCCAGCACTGCTGAGTAATTGCTCTGCAACTTTGCCCTCCTGGCACACACACATACAGTTATAGTGATGTGATCCCAAAATGATACCTAGACCCAAAGAGCAATGTTTTATAAATCCTACACTTGAGAAGAATGGGGGAGATCACCAAGAGAACTAATTCAGTTTGCAGTCCAGCCGCATCTTAGGTTTTCATCCAGAAAGGAGAGAAACACACCCAGAATATCATGACTTAACACCTTGTCTTCTCTTTCTTGACAGTAGTCACACAGTCAAACACAGCCCTTCCCTGTGCTTTGGCTTCTCAGTGTCCATTCCCATAGCAAGAACTGTAGAACACATAAGGAATGTCTCACTGGATCAAACAAATGGCATTTATCTTCAGGTTTTCACCAAAGGATACATTGTTCCCCCCTGACATCAGTCTTAAAAGAGGAAAGATTGACTTTGAAATACCCCAAGATTTCCTCTCCTTCGTGCAACTAGTATGGTTATAATATTGTCCCTCTTCTCCCTAAACGCTTCCTGACTATAAGCATTATCAGCATGCACCCACTTCTTGAATTTCCAAAAGTTTAAAAAACCTGTTGTGATAGTGTCTCATTTGTTTGCCTTAAAACAACTCTTTACTGGCGCAGTAGACCTCTCCTGCCTCGCTCCTCAGCAGTGTATTTCAGTCAGTCTGCCTGTTCTGCTCCCTACTCTGTCTCTGGTGAACCCTCTCACCACCCCACACCTCTGGCCTGCACCCCAGCATTGTATGCATAAATAAATAAATCTTTAAAAAAAAATCAACTCTTTACTGATGGCCAGGACAGTCAGTGGCAAGCATTCAGAACATATTTGGAAGTGGCTGGATTAGAAATATGCAGGATCTGACCCTAAATGTAAATGCACCACGTGACTGACTCACTTTGTCCAGAAGCCTCAAGATGCGAACATGAGCATTTTGGCTTGTGAAGGGAAACAAGTACATGGTATCTGGACCTCCTACTTTCTTAAACATTGATTCCAAAAGAAATGAAAAAATATTTTCAGTGATTCTCCAGCGTGAGGAGCATGGTCAGAGCTGCTAACTCTTTTTATTGATAAACTAATCAAATTCATTCCCACCTGGCAAAAAGCCATCTGGAAAATAAATATACAGATCTTGCTTCTGTCTGTTCTCACCTCACTTTCCTATGAAAAGCAAGTTGAGCATAATCCTTTCTCTGTTTCCTTTATTCTCTGTAGTCATTAAACATTTTATATGTCCTGCTGCACATTACTGAGTTAGCTTACCAGGAATTTCTCCTTATAGTCCATGAGTTATCAAGTAATATCTAAACTCAGAAAAGGGGTTTGGTTTAGGTCATTTGTAACTGTGAAGCTTTGGGAGACTGCTTGAGAGCCAAGTTCTAGGATCATATTGGGAAAATCACCAGGAATCCTAAACTAAATTATTTCTACTCTCAAACCAAGCCACCTGTTACCAACTGAATGTTAAACTGCATGTGTATCAGTGAATATCTTACAAATGGATTTGAAACTTTTGTTTGCATAAGATTTGCTGGTTAGATTAATTTTTCCTCATGTTAAAGTCAAGAAATTTATGTAACATAGCTTTCACCCTATGAGAATGTCTACTCTACATACCCACAATTGTTTAAGTTATATCTTTTTTTTTTAAGATTTATTTATTTATACATACAGCTGGGGTACAGGCCAGAGGTGTGGAGCGGCGAGAGGCTTCACCAGAGACAGAGTGGGGAGCAGAACAGGCAGATCAGAAATAACACTGCTGAGGGGAGCAGCGGGCGAGGCAGGAGAGGTCTGCCGCACCATGTGGCATTCTCCCCGGCTGGGCATCGAACTCGCATCGCTGCTGCCGACAGCTCCACAGCCCAGCGCCCAACCACTGCGCCACCAGGGAGGCCCTGTTTAAGTTATATCTTAGTTAAAAGGGAAAAACTCACGTTGCCATAGTATGCACTGATGACATTGATTTTCCCCCTTTCCTGAAATATCTCATCCCCTTCAAAGGTTGAAATATAAGATACCTTGCTCAGAAATATGGACAACATTTGACACAAATGCTAATTTTCTTTCTGCAACTATCACAGCTTATCTTTCCTATTTGATGGTGGGTAGATTCACCATTCTGTTACTTATGTGACAAAGGCTAACCCACCAAGGTCAGCAGTTGAGTGCCATCCTTCATGTTGCCAACATGTCTGCCATGGCTGATGGGAACTTGCACTGCAGGGTCCCTGATCTCAGTGACTGACACATTTTTGCCTCTCAACCACACTAGCACTGGAGCTCTCAGACTGTGCCATTTCATATCCTAAAGGGCCTCTAACTACAGTGGCTCAAGAACTGACCTGCTTCCATTGGACAGTGGGAGACCAGGAAGTGTAGGACCAGTATTCCTGCTGACTAGAAAGTGTGCTGACATGTATGACATAGGGTGAGGACCCAAACTGAGTTGTGTAATTCTTTGTTTGCAAATGAACGCGGGTAACTTTTACCCAAATCCATAGTCCTAATAAATAAACATGTCCCAAACATTAAAACAGGGATGATGTGAGCAAATACACTAAAGCAACCTTGAATTTTTAGCAAAGTTCGCAATGGATAAATGCATTGTATAGCTAAAAAAATGAAAAAGGAGTTATCTTCTTGTTTTTGTGGATAACATGCAATCTCAAAGACATGATTAAAATCCTAATCCTAGGTCAATAAACACAATACTCTTGATTTTCAAGCTTTTCCTCCTGGCAAACCTGACAACTCCACCACAGGCAGAGCACAGCAGTCGACTGCGAAGAAATCGCAACTGGACTGTGTGTACACTTCCTCTTCATCGTCTTCTCCTTTTAATCAATAGCACACTGAGTCTCCAGCTTCTATTGAATTAGCTTTACAAAGCCTTTTTGTTCTCACCTGTCGCTAAGAAAAATCATTCATGGCATCCTGGATCTGAAGTAGCGGAGACTGCATGAATCAAAAAGGTAAAAAACGTTCCCACCCCAGGGAGGCTGCCAGCTGTCTCATTGATTCAGCGCTGCTTTGGGCTGATTTGGGGGCTATCCTGGCACCAGTTCCAGAAAGCAGCCTGTATAATAAGGTACCACAATGCAAACTGTTACCAGGGAGAAACAGAACATCTGGTCTGGAACAAAGGCAAAATTCATTGTTAAGAAACAGCCTGGCCATCCGCATCCAAGCATGAATATGCCAGGGCCTATCACCTGAAAAAGGGGGGGTCCCTGGGGCCAAATAAGAGAAGACAAAGTAGAAACTATAAGGAAAAAGAAACTCCGAGAGAGAAATAATGTATGATTGTCTCATTTTTGTCTAAATGTAGAAAGAGAGCATCAATCAGGACACCCTTCCTAGGAGTGCTCGCTTTCTTTTTAATGCAACCAACAATGATGATAAAAATTGAATTAAAGCAGGAATCAGATGACTTGTCTTTTGATATGTGTATGTGTGTGCATATGTGTTTAACAGCCAAAAGCTTGCATTGTTATCCTGCTATTGTAAGCGAAGCTAATGATTGACCTCTGTTCTGTAGAAATATTTTAAGGACGGTCCAAGGACCGACTGATGCAGCCAGCGAATGTGAGAACAATGAGGAGCAGTAGCCCGCCTGGCGCCTTCCGTGTGCTTTCCACCAAGCTGTGCATCTATGCTGGGCACTTTGGAGTCTGAGGCTGTGGCTTTATAGATATCGTTCCTTTAAGTACTAAACAACACCTTCAGAAAAGAAGAATTTTACTTCCACCTGCTTTAAGATCTACATTTTTAAAAAAGGCTTACTTACCTATTCACAAAACCCTTGTCAGAGTGAGCATCATTAAACTCTACATAAGGTTTGTGTACTTCATTCCTTTCCAAAGCCATCTGTCTGAATTTAATTCACTGATAATTTTATCAGTCTCCCCATGCTTTGCCTGAAACCTCTCCATTGCATTTTTATTCTTCACAGATGTTAACTCTTTGAATGACAGATTCGATGCATGTAGAATATTGATGAAGATACACATTCTCTCCAAAGGCTGTCGCTCACATGCTGGCCTCCCCAGTCGCCCCCTGCAACCAGCAGTGCAGCTTTTCAACATAAGTTTTGCTTCTCCTGGGCAAAACCAATCTACTTGAGCAAGTAGATTGGGTCTAAGACCTTGTTAAAGACGTCACCTGCAGTGACACCATCCCAGGCACATCAATACCTATCATTTAAGGTGCCTTTTTGGAAAGATTAGAGAAAATTTTATGGAAATAATTCCAACTTTTCCTTCTACCATACTAACACATATTATATTATAATCTTTAGGAAGATGCAGACAAAGGATACTATAGATGTAGTTAAAAATAAACAGAAGAAATTATTCCTTTCTCTTAAAAAAAGAGACCATTTAAATGCACTTTTAGGTAGTGCATAAGTGGCTTATCTCAAATATATTATCAAATCATTTTGAGGTTAGTCTGTTATTAATTTACAGATTGATTTGAGGAAAAGTTCTTTGTACAGTTGATATCACATCCTGCTTTTAGTTTTGACCAATAATCATTTTTCAGCATCTTCACTGAACAAGATATGATGCTGGGCACTATAGGGGGTGGATAGGAAAATTCACAAGATTGCCTACTGCCCAGAAGTTTGTGACCTAGTAGGGAAGATGGGGCATGGAGCAGAATAACTAGTACAAAGAGCTACACAAACACAAACATGCAGGGATTAATTCACACAGGGTGATGGGTGCACAGAAGAGATAATTGTTGCATGGGCCCTGAAATCAAGGTAGAATCTGAGGAGTAGAATGAGAATGAGAAGGTATCCAGATACAGGGAATCCATTCCTAAGAGCATGGGAAGGGATAGCATGGGCAAGTTCCGGGAACAAAAAAATAGCCGTCTGGCTGGATCAGAGGGTGTAGAGGAAAGAGCCAGGAGAGAAAGTTAGAGTGGTAAGGTAGAACCATGGAAACAGAAAGGTATCTGAGCACAAATGGAACATGAAGTAAAGTGTACTTTCAGAAGGTAAAGGCAGACCACTGTAGATGTGTGAGGAAGGAAGATATTAAAGACAGGAAAAATTTGGATGTGTTGTCACTGGAAGAAAGGAAGTCGAAGATTAGAGCAGTTGGAGTGGGAGTTGGGGGCAATTTGTTCAAACCCTATAAGCAAATAGATGGGGGAGAAATACTCAAATCAAAAGAAAGACTCGGGTGGGCTGAACAAAGCAATTTGACTACAGTGTTTCACAGATTTAAGTTAACTGTGGTTCTCCCTGGTGTCACCACCATCTCCCAAGGGAAAGTAAGCCAGTCCTTTTGGAATTGCCTTCCTCATACTTGTGATTATTTTTTGACTATTCATTTGATTAATTTTGACTATTCATTTGAAAACTGGTAGTTTTCAGAGCAGTTAGGAAATTTCTGATATTCCTTTTGTGGTCACAAACTCAAAGCTTCCACTGGAAGACACTATGCTGAAAGTCTGAGACAGGGACAAAACAAAGGTCAAAAGACAAGGCTTGGGTCATGGAGATCCAGGACTAAGGGACATGATAGGAGGAAATGGCAAGTTAGTGCAAGAGAGCAAGTTAGTGTCTTAATTAAAATAATATATAAACCAACCATAGGCTATAGAAACCGACCAATCTAAGAATCTACGGCCTAGAATTAGGCGATGATGATGACAATTAGTATTGGTCTTATCAGGTACAGCATGGTATGTGAACTCACAATCTACAATTTCTCAGGATATGACTTGTGTTAACTTTCACTAGCCTAGAGGATTATCTGTGGCACTAAATCAGGTCACCAGTCTAGAAAAAACTACATTTAGAGCAAAGAATGTAAAGCTTCTCAAAGAACAACTTAGTGAAGAATTTGGCTTAATGTGTTATGGAAGGGACTAGCTATTCATCAAAATTCCTTCCCTTTTCCTCCTGTGCACAACCAGAATATATTTTCCCAGCCTCCCTGTGGTTAGGTGGGGCTCTGTAACTAATTTCTGCTCAGCCAATAGGATCAGAAGTGAGGTTTTCCACTTACTACTCTCCAAATTTTCCTACTTGAAACACCACATTCTCTTTGCCTGTCTCTTGGAAAGAACTCCAAAGCCCCAGGAATGATGGGACCTCTAGAAAGCAGGAATGTTCAGTTCAGAAAATGCTACCATGAACGCTACCATGAACCCAGGCTGGAATGTGATATGAATGAGAAGACTTTTATAACTATTATTTTGTTTAGTCACTGAGATTTGGGAGTGGGCTTGTTACAGCAATTAGCCTACCCTGACTGAGACACATTTGAAGCTTTCAAGACAGAGAGAATTAGATCTATATTTCAGTTCTGTCATTTCCCGATCTCTGAAAACCTGAACAAATTACTTGACCTCTTGGAACCTCAGTTTCCTTATAAATAAAACAGGGCTGCCTTGAGCGTTAAATAAAAAAAAAATATGTAAATCTACTGACACAGCACTTGGCAATAGAAAGCAGACAATAGAATATACCTACTATTATTTTGGGCAAAGAGCAAGCATTGTTTGCATAGCCTTATTAGCCAGCACTGCAACGTTCTTGGAAAATAAGGTAACAGGTAGATACTGCATAAATGTTCATCTCTAGTATTTTCTAGAGAAGGAGACTAAATTTTATCTATATTGCCAGAATCATTTCTGACTAAAATGCTATTTTGTTACTCTCAAAGAATCATGGAGAAACCTAAAAATTAGTTATTATTCAAATTCCACTACTGAGATATCTGCCCCTGATTACAGCAGAATGACTGGTATAGAAATTACGCCCCTATTGCAAGCTATAAAACTGTACAAAATACATGAGAAAATTGTCAAGCACTGAAAAACAAACTGCACAGAGCTGTCATCCCTGACAGAAGGGAGACATGTGAGGTGAGCTTCATGTTGACCCCATATTTCTATCTTTGGCACTTTCTGAACTGAACTCGGGCAGCGGAGACAGAGTTTGAAATTTGGGGTTGTTTAGGAGATTCAAGTTTATAGGGAAAGGTGCTTGAGACAGCTGAGATGCAAAAACTGGGGTCACCAGAGTTCTGTATATATGTACCCCTCAGGAACTTGGTTACGCCCTGGAATGCCCTTATGCAGAAAAGCCTCAGTGAGGTCAACCGAAGAACCACTGCTGGGAAGTGAAGCCGAATGGTGATACCAGAGGTTGTAAAGTACTGGGACTTTGAAATTCTAGCCTGTTAGAACAGAATGAAGAGATTTCACTTTGCACTGTGGGCAGTTAGTTAAGGCCTGAGAAAGGTCATACCTTCAAAATAAGGGCCATGCCCTAGAATAAAGGACCTGCTCTAACACTGGGGGAAAACTGTCCAGACCCTCTCTAAACATTTTAAACATTTAGAGTAGGGTTTCCTTGACCTTAGCACTACTGATATATTAGATGAGATAAATCTTTGACATATGATGAATTGTGGGATGGTTATCAGCATTCATTCCCAGCTTATAGTCACTAAATGCCATACTAGCAGCAAGTTTTGACAGCCAAAAATATGTCCCAAATGCCTTCTAGTTTGGGGGAGAGGGGGACGGCTCAAAATTACCCCTGGGTGAAACCACTACTCTATAGGACATAAGTGATCCAACATGAAATAACTGTCAGCCAGAAGGAAACTCAATATTGCTTAAAGAAAGCATCATAATCCAGAGACCTCTGTGGTGGCACAACGGATTAAGTCGCAGCACTATGAAGCTATCCACAGTCACTGCAGCAGGAGTTTGATACCCAGCCAGGGAGTTTCCCACATGGTACAGCAGACCTCTCCTGCCTCGCCCACTGCTCCCCTCAGCAATGTATTTCAGTTGATCTGCCTGTTCTGCTATCCACTCTGTCTCTGGTGAATCCTTTCACATACAACCCCCCCACACACACACACCTCTTGCCTATACCCCAGCTTGTATACAGAAATAAATAAATCTTTTTTTAAAAAAGCATCACAATCCATAAATCACGCCCCATCCACAAATTCTAGTATGCATTTTAAAAAATTACTATACATGTAACTAAGCAAAACAATGAACCAAAGTCAAAAGAAAAAGATAGCCAATAGGAGCAGTATTGAAACTCAAAAACTTACTCTTAAAAAAGCTATTTTAAACATGTTCTGAAAATTATAGGAAATGAAGGATTAAATAAGTAAATAGAGAACATCAGCAAAGACCAAACTATAAAATAAGAACCAAATGGAAATTTAAGGACTAAAAAAATGAAATTAAAAAATTCACTGGATGCCTTGAGGGCAATTTGGACAATGGAAACAAAAGGATCAGTGATATTGAAATTATTTCAAAAGAAATCATTCACACTGAAGAACAGAGGTAAAACTTTTTTGAATGAATACCACCTCAGTGTTCTGTACAATGGTAGATTAATTTTTTTTAGAGATTTATTTATTTTTGCATATATGCTGGGGTGCAGACCAGAGATGTGGGGCGGTGGGAGGGTTCACCAGAGACAGAGTGGGGAGCAGAAAAGGCAGATCGACAGAAATACACTGCTGAGGGGAGCAGCGAGCAAGGCAGGAGAGGTCTGCCGCACCATGTGGGAATCTCCCCGGCAAGGCATGAACTCAAGCCGCCGCAGCCGTGGACAGCTCCACATCACTGCGCTTAACCTGTTGTGCCACCAGGGAGGTGCCAGTAGAATAATTTCTAACATAGACATAATTAGAGACTCACAAGAATAGAAGAGGCAGAGTTTAGAGCATAAAAATATTTGAATAATTTGCCTAAATTATTTTTAAATTGCAATTTCCTCAATTTTGGTGGAAAGTATCAAGCCACTAATCCCAAAAGCTAAATAAACCAAAAATCATCACAAATACAAAGATCATACCTAGGCACAGTACAGCAAATTATATGAACATCAAAAATACACATTAGAGTGCCTCCCTGGTGACGTAGGAGTTAAGTCTCAGTGCTATCACCACTAAAGCCTGAGTTCAATCCCAGCCAGCAAGCTAATTTACATATGGCACAGCAGATCTCTTCTGTCTCACCCACCGCATGTTCTGCTCCCTACTCTGTCCCCCCACGTCCAGAACCTCTGGACTACTCCCCAGGTGTTCTATGCAAAAAACAAAACAAAACATTAAATATATTTTAATAGCTGTCATGAGAGAAAAAATTATTTCACACAGTAGAATAATAACAGGAATGAATCCAACTTATCATCAGATACAATGGAGACCAGACAACTTTCTCTAAAGTACCAACAGGGGATTTCTGCTTCCAGTGAATATAGAGTAACAAAATAATCCAAAATAAGGAAAAGGTACAAATGCATGAAACAATCATTTTCAAGACTGTAGACTTCAGTCAAAAAAAGGACAGTGATCTTGGAGAGAGAGGAAATGAATAAGTGAGCCTCATTATGGTCCCGGCTTTCTGGCTTGAGAGTATCCAGGCCACCGCCAGGAAGGGGGAAAGCAGGCAGAGCCATTAAGACTTTCAGTTGAAGGACCTCCCTGGTGGCGCAACGGGTTAAGTCTCAGCACTATGAAGCTATCCAGAGCCACTGCAGCATGAGACCGATCCCCGGCCAAGGAGCTTCCCACATGGCACAGCAGACCTCTCCTGCCTCGCCCACTGCTCCCCTCAGCAATGTATTTCAGTTGATCTGCCTGTTCTGCTCCCCACTCTGTCTCTGGTGAATCTTCTCACACTGCCGCCTACACCCCAGCTTGTTTGTTGTATGCAATAGATAAATAAATCTTTTTTAAAAAAAAAAAAAAGACTTTCAGGGCCTCCCTGGTGGTGCAGCGGTTAAGCACTGCGCTGTGGAGCTGTGGGCAGTGGCGACGCAAGTTCGACACCCAGCCAGGGAGATTCCCACATGGCGCAGCAGACCTCTCCTGCCTCACCGCTGTTCCCCTCAGCAGTGTATTTCCATCCATCTGCCTGTTCTTCCCCCCACTCTGTCTCTGGTGAACCCTCTCACCGCCCCACGCCTCTGGCCTGTACCCCAGCTTATATGTATAAATAAATAAATAAATCTTTAAAAAAAACTTTCAGTTGAATAGATCAAGATTAGAATTCAGAAAAAAACAGGCAGATGAATTTGCAAGACAAGTACCTCAAAGGAGAGATCTGCACAAAGAAGAGAAGCCTGGAAAACTCCAGAGTCTCCCTCAAGTATTTAACACATTCATTTGAGTAAAGTGCTTCAGGATTGGGAGTTACAGGGGAGAGTACCAAGTGGTCACACAGGACACGGATGAGAGCAGGTTATCTCCAGTCAGACTAAAAAGCCTCATTATTCATGGGGCATGAGATAGAATACTCAGAAGAGTGTTATAAGTGGGGAATAAGTATCCCTAGACTAAATGACACTCTGATCACACCTACCAAATTGTGAAAACAAGACTCAAAAGGTTCTCGTTTCCAAGTAACTTAACTGCATCCTAAAGCTAAGTATGTGACTATTTAGAGGAATGCAAAAATATTGAGCAACAAGATGAGATTCACAGGTCTGCATCCAATCCAAAGTTACCAGGAATGCAAAGCCAGAGTATGTAACCTATTATGAAGACAGAAATCAGTCAGTTGAGGAAAAAGACCGTTATCTTATTAATTTTGTATTGCCTATACCTGATATAATGCTTGACACATGTGTTTTTATAGCTTTTTTCCTTTTGCCCTTGTATACCTTGTAAAGTGTGACAAAATAGAACATGACAATAATTGTACCAAATAATGAAAATGTCATGCAATTCTATACAATAGGCGGTAAGTTAAAGGAGAGTTGCACATGTACATACAAAATAAAGACACACTCAAAATATTGGAAAGCAATGAATGACGAGGCTCTGTTTCCTTGTCTTTATAATGTTGATATAAACATTACCAAAATATCAAAATCTGTCTTACAAATGTCACCTAAGATAAACACACCTTCCAAATAGTTAAACTTGTCACAGGTTAAGTCCCAATTACCGTAAGCAATTGTTCTAATCAAATTATCTGGTTTCTGGTGATGCTCATTAGCAAGAAATAGAGAAATGAAAAGTTAAGAGTCTTAATATATCTGATTAACTGGTACTAAAGCCCGGGAACCGTTTAGCCAAGAACCACTTTAATTTAAATGTGAAGTAGGGTCAAGGAAAAAAAGCAAGACTGACTTATTGCTTCAACTCTAAGAAGAGGCATCAAGAAAATCTCAAATGTGAGAGATATTTACTGGACTGAAAGGACTCTTACTCCTCTCATAATTAAAAATGTCAATCATCATCAGTTATTGAGCACAACTTCTGTCAGATCTGGAGCTAAGCACTTTACATATATTATATAGTAATGTTTACAACTCCATAAACCAAAGATTACATACACATTCCCATATGACACATATATACACATACACATACATACACATACACATACACATACATATACACATATATACACATACATATGACAAAACTAAAGCTTAGTGGAACCTATCAACTAGCTCAGAGTTACACAGTCAAGTAAGTGACAGAGACAAATATGAACAGTCAGGTCCAATTACTAAAATCCAGACTCTTAAAAATTTTACCCTTCTGTCTCCCTTAAACTTATTGTAGAAATGAGGAGAGCTGATATCCGTGAACAGAAATCATCTAAAAGGTGTATGATATTATGTCCTAGTACATTTTTATTATTTATATCCCAATTAATTTCAGTTTGAGATTTTGGGAAACCTTTATTTATAATAAAATAGTATATTCTCTCTCTCTCTCTCTCTCTCTCTCTCTCTCTCTCTCTCTCTCTCTCTTTCTCTTTCACACACACACACACACACACACACACACAAACACACACACACACACACACAACTTTAGAATCCACGTAGTGAATGGAAAAAACATAAACTTCAAAGCCAACTTAATTTGGTTTGGATTTTGGTTCTACCACAAACAACCTGCATAACCTTGACAGGGAATATTTAACTCTGTTTTCTGACCTCTAAAAGTAACAGTGTCTACTTCATGGAGCTTCTTGAGGTTTAACTTAGCATTTGCAACAGGTCCCGGCATAGAGCCCCATAAATAGTTCCAACCTTTTTTCCTCCTCCAAAAACTCACATGCATTTCAAAGGAAAGACTTACCTGCAAAGAAAAATAACTGACCTGATAATTAGGGTCTGCCATTCTGACTTGTAGAAAATATTGGACAGCACAGGCCCTGCTTTGGTCTCCCAATATCTAAGGGCTTTGGTTGCCTGATAGTTTCTTGTAGACTCAGTAACCTACCACCAGATGGCAGAAAATGTGTGATGAATTAGATGCATAAGGGCATCTTGATTGGGTAGTAGGCATTCCAGAGAAAGTAGCAGTACAGACACTCTCCACATTTGGATGCAAGATATTATATTGACCATTCCTACTGTCAATTAAAAGATAATGCTAAATATATCTTCCAACTCTTAAAAGTCAGTTTTATATATCCCAGGAGAGCTCTTGTCCAGAGTAGATTCACAATTACGCAGATCTCAGATTCCCAGCAACAGGACTAAGATAGTGTGGATTTAAATTAAACTAATTCTTATTAGAAGATTATAATGAAGAAAGTCATAAACCAGTTATAAAACAATAATTTTTTCAAATCCATGAGTTCATACAGATGTGATTAATATGTACATGTTATAATTAAAAATAAATTTTAAGTGGTGGGAGAAGAAAAAGTATTCTTCTTTACAGTGGCATCCTAACTAATAAATGCAGAAGGACTGATAAAATTAGAAAATCACCATAGGCAAAATACCATAAATAATAACTGATTCAGGTAAAAATTATCACCAAATGTCAAAATATGTATGAAATATTATTGAAGAGGAGGCTATTCATACAGCCTGAAAGTATTGCTTCACTGATAATTAACCTCAAAAAGGAAAAGGTGCTTTTGACAGTGGGGAAATCTAATAGAATTCACCTTACATAAATGATCACACTTAGCATCACCAGTTACACTGGTCAACAGTGAGATCGTTACTGGCCCTAATCTGGAGTATTTTGGTGTGCTGAACATGAATATACCCTGAAATTTTTTTATTAGCTCTCGTTTTGAGAATATTTCATATAATTCATTTTATATGTTTCACAGTGTAAAATTATCCAGCAGGACTGCAACAACATCTTAAATCAGCCTAGAATGATGTAATACAGCATCACATTGCATAATACCATCATGTACACATCATCCAGAGTTGATTGCATCATTGTCTGATGCAATGCAATACTACTGCCAGGTGGCTGCTGAAATAAGCTGACATTAGCAGTGCACTATAGAAAGCCCTGTTGGAAAGGTTGAGCATTGAAAGTATTTCAGACTTTGTGCAAGACAGTTTAAGCTAGTGTTATATAGAACTGTTATTCTTTTATCCATTTAGACACAATACAGAACAGTAATGCCTCAAAAGTGCATTAATAGCGTGGACAATTTCTGCTCTATTTGTGGGGAAGTGACATTTGCCAACCAGAAGAAAAGGATCACTTCTCAAGTGAAGAAGGCTTATTATCTTTACTTGGGATGCAAGGTTGGTGACCAAGACAAGGTTTGGGCCCGGCATATATGTTGCACTACATGTATCACACAACTTTCACAGTGGTTAAATGGCAAAAGACCATCAATGCCGTTTGCAGTCCCCATGGTGTGGAGAGAGCCAAGCAATCACAGAAAAGACTGGTCCTTCTGCTTGGTTCCTCCTCTTTCCGGTGGAATAAGGAAGCAAAAGAAGTTGAGAATAGTCTACCCAAACATTCTGTCTGCACTGAGACCAGTTCCACATGGTGAGGGACTTCCTATTCCAGAACCTCCTGCAGAATATTCTCTTGATTCATAAGATGAGGACAAGAGGTTGAGCCGACCTGTTCTTCTCCTGTTTCATCACCATGCAATGATCCAGATTTTCACTGTGGTGCATCATCAACCCCACACAGACTAACACAGGAAGAACTAAACGACCTGGTTCATGATTTGGACTTCTCCAAGAACATGGCAGAATTGCTAGGATCAAGACTCCAACAATGGAATCTTCTAGAAGAAGATGTCACAATTACTTTATAGCGAAAGCGCCACCAGCCGTTGGAGCCTTTCTTCAGAAAGGAAAGTACTCTGGTATTCTGTTCCGATACTGAGGGCCTCGTGAATGCCTTAGAAATCACTCGTGACCCACAAGAATGGAGACTATTTCTAGACTCTTCGAAACTGAGTCTTAAGGCTGTGCTTTTGCACAATGGAAACCATCTTCCATCTATTCTATTCCTGAACAGCTGTACAAGAGACAAGCGAAGAAATCTAAGAAGTAGTGTATGACTTGATTTTTTACAGGTATTAACCATAGGCCTAGTAATATTGGCATTCATTTCGTGATGTAAACATCAATTTATTGCAGATTACCAAAAAAAAGTCAAAATTAGAATTTGACTGTCATATTCGTGTAGAGCACATACAAATTGATAGGAAATGACAAATTTTATTTCAGTAACATGACTTTTGTAAAAATTTGTTGACCAGTGTTATAAAGAGTGTGCCAGTGTATCTCCAATAAGATGTACTAAGGAGGACACAACATTACTTCTATAGTATTCCTGAAAAAAAAATCAAAAATGTTGAACAGAAATCATAATAAATGAATCCAAAAAAATCTCCATGAAAAGATGATCTGCAAATCAATTAAACTTATCACTTAAAAAAATGTCAAAAAGGGGCCAGGGTAAAAGGACCCTACATAAAAGGATCACGAAGAAGCATTACAAATAAATGCAATTCATGATCCTTAAATAGATTATGGCTTTCTGAATTAAAAAGAATATTTAATCTATGAAAGATATTATTAGAACAATTATGAATATTTATTATGAAGATTATATTAGACTACAGTGTTATGTTAACGTTAAATGTTTTTAGTACGACAATAATGTTTGGTTATATCAAAGAACGTTCATTAGTTAGAAGACACAGATGAAGGGAAAGTCTCAGGAAGCCTCTAAAGCCTCTGTACCTAACTCTCAAATTGACCAAAAAAAGAAAAAAATATGTGTATGATTAAACATAAATATATGTAATTTTTTCAAGCATGCATGAGAAGGGAATGCTTAAGATCTCTTCTAACTTTTCAAAGCCATAGTCCATATCCCCAGGAGAGCTGTCTTACACTGAATGGCAAGAGGGAGCAAGCATATCCCCACACAAGTGACAAAAAGTTAATATATAAATCAAGGTATTGGTTTCAAAATGTTTACTGTACTATTCTTGAATATTCTTTTTTTGTGAGATTACACTTTGAGGTTATTCTTTCTAATTTGCTTCTAGAAAAACTCATTTAAGAAAATCATGTGCGTTCCAATTGGGATTGGTCATCCTGGTTGTGGACAAAAAAGCCAGGAAAAAAAAAATGATCAAAGCTGAAATGAAGAGATGAGGGAAACAAACAACCCAGTCCATGTGTGCGATAAGAAAGGTGATCAGAACCACCCTGTCCCAAGAAGTTTGGTGCAGGAGTTTATGTTCCTCTCTCTCTGCTCTTCAGACCATACAACCCCGTTTTCCTTTTCCTTTCCTATATTGCAAGAGTGGGTCAGGCCAGAGGGAGGAGCTCTTTCCTTCTAATATGGGCATCATATGCGTCTAGACACTTATTGCACTGAATTGCCTTTCCAGCAGGAGCCAGAGAGGTATCAGTGACTGCATAACCCGTTTACTCTGAGCTCTGGCAGCATGCTCATTTGTAAGGCACATGTGGGCTCCACAGGACAGCAGCAGGTATCATTACAGGAATTTACTCTCCACCTGGAATGGAAGTGTGTCATCCCACATCTGAGAAAGGTCAGACTTCACAGCTTCTCTCAGCACCCCCACGGTTCTTCCTTATATTATTACGCTGTACAGGGTTCCACTGAGTCTATTTTGAGATTTTTTTTTAAATGGGGAAGTTGGTATGGTGTCTGTGATCCACTGAAATATATTTGCTAAAGGACGGACTCCAGTCTGATGCCCTCCCACTCCCTATAGCCCCTGTGCTTGACCCACAGTCATGTTAAATCCAGAACATGTAGGAGAATCCGTTAGATGTTGAAAGAAACAACATGGGCAAGGGATTCATTCTGGCTTAGACTTCCCTGTCTGGTTTCCCCTGCAGCGTCTGGGTGCCCCATGGGTTCTACCTTTTCCCTACCTACTTAGCTTTATATCTTTCACTACTATGTTAACCTGATCCAGAGAAAAATACAGGAATTCTGGTGTTTCAGGGAATTAGAAAAATTGTCTTATGTCTCTGTTATTTGTTTCCTCACCTTTATAACTGTGATAAATATCTCATTGAGGGGGCCTCCCTGGTGGCGCAGCGGTTGAGCGCTGTGCTGTGGAGCTGTCGGCAGCAGCGACGCGAGTTCAACACCCGGCCAGGGAGATTCCCACATGGTGCGGCAGACCTCTCCTGCCTCGCCCGCTGCTCCCCTCAGCAGTGTACTTCAGTCTGTCTGCCTGTTCTGCTCCCCGCTCTGTCTCTGGTGAACCTTCTCGCCACCCCACACCTCTGACCTGCACCCCAGCTTGTATGCATAAATAAATAAATCTTTAAAAAAATATAACTCATTGAGTTGGGTAGGGATTAAAATAAAGCATGAAATGGTTGTTTCATCAGGAACTCCTGGAGAGTAAGGACTTCCTGGTTCATCCGTGTCACAACACCCAGGATTTCAAGTATGTGTTCGATTGAATATTATATCTAAATATAAATAGATGCCTTAATGAAGACAGTCCCCTGTTCTCTCGCAGTCTAGGGAAGAACATTTTGACTAACAGGTTCTAGAGATGAGTGCTGTTACAGTTAATCTGGTTATCTCCATCTTCTTCTGTTTTGTTGTTGTTGTTGTTGTTGTTATTCTGTACTGAATGGTAACAGTTCTTAGATTCAAGAAAATACTGATTTGAGTTTAAAATAAGCTGCATGGCTGACCAATTAGACTTTTGAGATGAACAGAATGATAAAAATATTATTCAAATGTTTTTATGTGTTAGGTCAGACTTCAGCAAACTTTTTCTATAGAGGGCTAGATAATAAATTACTAGGTTTTGCAAGCCACATGGTCTCTGTCCCAACTCCTCACTGCTGTCATTGTACTAGGAAAGCAACCAGAGACAAGACGTAGGTGAGTTAACACGGTTATCATTTATGGACACTAAATTTAAGTTTCACATAATGTCACATGTCTCAAATAGCCTTTCTTTGATTTTTATTTCAAATATTTCAAATAATGTTTCTCTGAAGGGATGCCATAAAAACAGTCCATTTTGCGTCTGGATATTACTTATTAGTATATCACTTGTGCTAAGATATTATATGAATTTATCAAGTATTTTTACATCAACCTAAAATTCAGCTTCTGAAAGCTGAATTAAATTGATACAATTTGAAATTCATATTTATTTTATACAGAAAGAGTAAAGACATTTTAAGTGCTTCTTGAAAAGACCATCTAATTTTTAGAAATTTACTGATTAGTTTTCCATTGTTTTGTTTTGTTTTTTTTTTAAAGAGTTATTTATTTATACATACAAGCTGGGGTACAGGCCAGAGGCGTGGGGCGGCGAGAGCGTTCACCAGAGACACAGCCGGAGCAGAACAGGCAGATCAGAAATACACTGCTGAGGGGAGCAGTGGGCGAGGCAGGAGAGGTCTGCCGCACCACGTGGGATTCTCCCCAGCTGGGCGTCGAATTTGCATCGCTGCAGCTGACAGCTCCACAAGCACAGCGCTCAACCACTGCGCCACCAGGGAGGCCCATGTTTTTTAATAACAATATAAATTTCTAAAACTATATATGAACTATAAAAATTATATTCACTGTGTATAGGTAATTTAAAATGACTAAAGTAGGCATGTTTCAAAAGGTCTTATAATTATCATTTAACATTTAGCATATTTACTCATTCATCTTATACAACAATCCTCTACCAAAATACTAATAACTTTAGAGCTTCCAATCACTTTTTTGGAAAACAAATACATATTTTTTTTTTTCCTTCACAAGTAAACATCCCAATGAGATGTCCAATACATTTCAACATCAGGGAGAATGCTACAAACCTAGTAGGGGGCCGAGAGTATATGAACAACTAAAGAACAGCTAAAGAAAAAAAAGAAGCACATTAGATAATTATTCACTCCTCTTAAACTGATTGGCCAAAGCCTTCACGGCGCAGTGGTTGAAAATCTATGTCAATATTTGTTACATGGCATGACAAGGGGACAAGGAGTATAGGAGTTATTCATGTTTAATAAATATTTTCTGAGTTCCTCTTTATACACCAAAGACTACTTAGGGTGTGGCAGACCTCTCCTGCCTCACCCGCTGCTCCCCTCAGCAGTGTATTTCTGATTTGCCTGTTCTGCTCCCTGCTCTGTCTCTGGTGAACCCTCTCGCTGCCCCACACCTCTGGTCTGTACCCCAGCTTGTATGTATAAATAAATAAATAAAATTTTAAAAAAGACTACTTAGGATAGGCATTAGCAAAGCAATAGTCAACCAGTCAAGCAAGTTACCTGTTCTCATAGAGCCTATATTCAAGTGAGGGAAGATGGACAAATAAAGAAGAAAATATTAGAAAATCATGGGTGCAAGGCAAGGAATTTTAATAGGCTAATGTGTCAGAAGACAAATACCAAGAAGGCTAGTTCAATCATAGGATCAGAAAAAGGCCACTTACAGGAGTTGACAATAAAGTTAAGATTAAATTTATAAGAAGAAATGTGTTCTATCAAGAGCAGGGGGATGAGCATTCCAGGTACAAAGACCTAAGGGAAAAATTAGTTGGTCTGGTGCCATATATTTTAATGCATTTTTTTAAAAAAGAATGAATGACTTGCTCTATTTGCAAAACAAAAAAGAATATCTGTATAACTAAAGCACAGTAAGTGAAAGTGAGGTGAGATAAATTTAGATGGATAGGCACCAGCCAGATTATGTAGGGTTTTGTAAACCAGGGTAAGAGATTTGGATTTTATTCTAAATTCAGGCCACAGATGATGGTGGTTCTGACCAGGGTAATAACAATAGAATTGGAGAAAAATAGAGGTAGAAAAGGTAAATCTCTTTTAAGGATAAGGTGACAGGTAGATCTAAAGTACTAGTGACAGGAGGCAAGGAAAAGAAGAATCAAAGATGACTCTTCAATCTTCGCTTTCAGCCAGGAGACGGATATGGTTGCCACTGTTGAGAAAGCAAGACTAAGGGGAAGCAGGTTTGGGGTGGGAATGAGTCAAGAGTTCATGTTAAATTTGAGATATTATATTATTTTCCTAATGCTGTTGTCACCAATTACCACAACCTGTAATTAAACATATTTTCTCACAGTTCTGGAGGCCAAAAGTTCAAAATCAAAGTATAGGCAGGCCAGTACATTTCAACTGATTCACACCAATCTTACATCTATTGAAAATTGAAAAGAGCTCTTCAATCAAGAGAGACAATAACATAAAGATAAAAAGCAGACATTATGTAGATGACCCTGATTTAATTACTGATATTTCCATGCATTTGTTGTAAGGGTTTGTACAAACAACTACACTTCTGTGTGCCAGAGTGGGGCTGTAATGTAATTCTTATACCAACCACTTAAAGTGAGGAAACAATTCTCAGGTCTCCACAAAAATGCTCTCATTTCAAACACCAGTCACAAGCTCAGGGGTTCCCAGGCCACCTGCACTTCTGATCAGCTGGCTACAAATTTAGGAGTTCCCCATGATGAAGTTTGATAATTTGTTAACACAATTCACAAAGCTTAGGAATTGCTATACTATTATAGTTTTATCAGAGCAAAAGGGTATAACTCAGAACCAGCAAAAAGGACAGCCACACAGGATATGGCCTGGGAGGGACCCAAATGCAAAACATCCAAGTCTTCTTGTGGAGTCAGGACACATCAACTGGCTCACCCCAGCTTTCGTGGGGGTTTTGGTGGGGCTTCATTTAATAGGCATGGTTGTCTAATTAAATCATTGGCCACATATTTGAACTCAATATCCAGACCCAACTATCCTCCTAAAAGGCTGGGAATTCCATGGCTCAAAGCCCCAACCCGCCAATCATAAGGCTAGACTTTCTGAGATAGACAGTCCCCATCCTGAAACTATGTAGGCACCTACCATGATTCATTCATAAGCATAAACTATCAGGGTCACCATAGGTAAGAAAGTTCACTGCGGAGACTATCAGAGTTAGAGGATCCTTCCGAAGAAAGAGGAAGACAGGCCAAAACCTTCATTATAACCAACCCAGATGCCCAAAAATAGATGACTGGATAAAGAAGATGTGGTACATATACACAATGGAAAACTATTCAGCATTCAAAAAAGATAAACACATGCAATTCGCAGCAACATGGATGGAACTAGAAGGTATCATGCTCAGTGAAATAAGTCAAAAGGAAAGAGAAAAATATCAAATGGTCTCACTTATAACAGGAATATAGGGGAACCAAATACAAGAGCGACAATCAGCAAGAGGGGGTAGGATTAGGGCTCAGTTTGGGGAAGAGGGGAGCACAGGAGACTGTGGTGATGGTTCACGGGCGAATTGGTGGTGGGAAACCTACGGGGAATACACAGTAATTTAAAACACATAAATAAAAATAACAATTAAAAAAAAAACCTTCGGGCCTCCCTGGTGGCGCAGCGGTTGAGCACTGTGCTGTGGAGCTGTCAGCAGCGCAAGATGCGAGTTCGACGCCCAGCCGGGGAGAATCCCACATGGTGCGGCAGACCTCTCCTGCCTCGCCCGCTGCTCCCCTCAGCAGTGTATTTCTGATCTACCTGTTCTGCTCCCCACTCTCTCTGGTGAGCCCTCTCGCCGCCCCACGCCTCTGGCATGTACCCCAGCTTGTATATATAAATAAATAAATCTTAAAAAAAAAAAACCTTCATTATACAACAGAGACTACTGACAAAACCTACTTAAAGGGGTGGGTTTAATCAGATGATTAGATTGTTCTAATCAGACTGATTAAAAGAGCTAATAAATGGAAACTACTTAGAACACTACTTGATGCTACAGAAATGTTTACTATTATCATCCATGAAATATTAGATATTTTACATATTTTCAGTAAATATTATTACATCTCATACTCATGCTACATTTTCCTCTCCAAAATAGATAATCCACCTTGACATCTCTAAATGTATTTGACTCCACTGGAAATTCTTACAAAGGATAAATGATATGTGTTTTTCATCTGTCTTTTCAAGATCTGCATTAAGTTGCTAATATCACCTATGTACCAACAGACCATTGCTCTTAAATTAAACCTAAAAAATGTTGAGTTAATGGGAGAATTACCAGCAATCAATGCTCATAATTAAGCCCTCTAGTTACAACATGACATAACCGATTTATGTTTCCCATTTTTTATCCACAACAAATATTTATTTAGTACCAGGTACTATTCAAGGTGCCGGATCTACAACTATGAACCAAACAAAGTGATTGCCTTCACTGAGCTTGGATTCTAAAGAAAAATTCAGAAAGAAGAAATATATGTGCACTGAGTATGTAGTTAGCATGTAATATATATTATGATATATATTTAACATCTATAACATACATGGTGAAAACTAACAGTGAGGGATGTAGAGTGCCAAAGAGTTTTATATTCAGCTGGATAGTCAGAGAAGTTTACTCTGAGAAATTAACTTTTGAAATGAAGTGACTCTTTAGTCTCCTGACCTGTTTTCTGCTCTATTTGCACACAAGTGATTTTGCCTCTCTAATTTCTATACACAGTCATTCTTCCTCACCCTATATCCAGACAAAACCAGTTCAACCTGTGGATAGCTGCCCATTTCTGAAATGCAATGATGTTCTGCACCCAGTCATTTTAAGTCAGCATCAAATTTAATACAATTGTAATGCAGATATTGGTGTTTAAGGATTTTAGTAGGAGAGAGTAGTTAAGAGGGTGATTTTATGGAAAGGTCACAGGGACCAACTTCAGCAAGGAAGCCTAGCAATCTTTTCCCCGAAAAAGCAGCAGAGTTATTTTTTATTTCTTTTTTATATTCTGAAACTGCAGAATTCAGTTAATATTAAATTACTTATCAGAGACAGTTTGGAATATGGTTTTCTTTATATTCCATTTGACTTAACATCATTTCTCCGTGGTGAAGCCTCTTTGCTATAAAAGCTCTTTTTATAGATAATTGAGCCTGAGAGTGAAATCTAGGCATTTGAAGGAAATATAGCTGATTCTCTTTCCAGGGGAAAATAATCCTGACCTCCTTCTTGGAACCAATGAAGTATGAGGCAAATGACAGTCCTTGATTTCGATCAAAGATCCAAGACTATTCCCTGACAGTTGGGGGCAGATCACCAAGAGAAAGGCTACCTCATCTACTCCGCAGTCTATTCAAGCCACATCGCACTCAGATAATAAATGATGGGCCACTGAAGCCATTAACAAGGAGAAAAGGCATTGATAACTTATCTTCTCTTCACAAAAATTCAGCAGAAATATTCATCAAACCCAAATGGTGAAAGAAAGCCACATACATCAAAGAAAGAAGAGAAGGAAGGGACAGAGGGAGGGAGAAGGGAAAAAGAGAACAAAAGAAAAAGCAAGAAAAAGAGTCATCAGCAAAAAGGATATCCTCATTTACTCTCAGAAAACAGTTCTAGAAACAGATAAACTGCCAAGTTAAAATCACGAAAGGGGTGATGTTCAGCTTTATTACTGGATACAGGGTTGTACATTACAGACCATTACGAACAGAATCGTATGAACAAAGCAGCAGATATATACAATCAAACCGTCTATTGAGGCATGGAACCACAGAGCAGAAGCAATCACCATGGAAAGCAGTGCAGTGACAATACAATTTTAAATCCATTTGATAGGCAAACTATATCAGTTGAAATTTCTCAGGATGAATGAGTTTCAAACTTGTTATCTGTGGAGCAGCCTATCCCACGATGCCACTTTGTTTATTCAGATGGAGATTGGCGAGTATGGGTAAACATTACAGCTCAAGCCTCAACATGTTTAACGATAAATCCTTACAGTGTTTGTTCTCTGTGCCTTTGCATAAGGTTTTCCACTGTCGAAGTGAAGAGTGTGGAGTGAGGGTAACAGAGAAAGGGGAGATCTTTAAAAGGCAACATGCACAGAACTGTGAAATGGCAAGATGTGTTTACCATGCAGGCCATAACAACACCGGAAGGCATTCTGTCATTTAATGTTCCCACTTTAGAATTGTAAATAGCTGGGGAAAGCTCTAGCCTCTTGGAACATTCTATCAGACAATAAGATTCATTATGTCTAAAGACACCATTTAGCTCAAACACACAGCCAGGTAACTTCACAAAGTACAGGTCATAAAATTCTTTATTTGTTTTATGATTGAATTTTCACATTTTCCCTTTCTCCCATTGGGAACCCTTAGTTTCAGTCAAATGAAGTGAAGTGCCTAAAATGGAACTAAGGGACAAAATGTTTCTGTGAAGGTACAATAGAAATAATTCTTAGAGGAGTCACAGTTTGAGAAGGCTGGAAACATCTTCTAAGAAGAGGAGAAGAAATGGAACACAAAATTTAAGCATTCAATGTAAAAAATCCATCACGACTCCTGTGAATGGTCTGCGGATATTTTTTCATTTACTGAAGGGCACAGATGGATTCTCACTAGACAAAGGACTTTACCTTGATAAATGCCTTCACTTTTCTGCTGAAGGTTGAACCCTCTATCTTATTTGTCCATTTCTTTATTTACTCATGAAAAATTTGCTATTTTAGGCAGGAAAAAGAATACCATGATCAGAAAGATCACTTACCCCAACAGCAAAAATAGTTTTTGGCAGTTCACTGATTTGGGGGCAAAATACTATATTTGGGATGTCTTGGAGTAAACCCCATATTTGTTGAATGAGCCACATGCGCTCTGTTACAGAGCTGGAGTCAGGGATAGGATATTGGTGTGGGACTCAGAGCATTCACTTAATCTCCATTTGTTTTTGCTTTCCCAATCTGTAAAATGAGAAATTTAAAATAGATATATCTGGTCCCGTTCCAATGTTCTATGATGTCTTTATAAGGACCTTTGAATGGCATATTTGTTTAAAAAGTAACAGTTCTCAGCCAATATGAGCTACTTTTAATCAAGCATATGCCTAACTGTCAATCCTTCCAACACCCCTATACTCACTATTATAGTTACTAAAAAATAGTAGTTATTATTAACATTTAAATTATTTCTTTAAAAAGGAAATAAGCAAGCTTACAAAGACTAAATGAAATTCCCAAGGCTTCACAGTCATAAAGTGGAATAGGTCTATCAAATCCCCATCTAGCTGATGGCAAAGAAAAGCTCTTACCAGTCTGAGAAAATGTGATTGACCCTTTGGCCTCATTTTACATTTGCAACTGGTCACAAAATAAAGCCAAGTAACTTATCCAAGTTCACAGAACCAAAAGTGTGAAAGAACCTGAATCCAGGTTTGTTTTTCTCTAAGTCCGTATCTCTTACCTTATATCACACTGCCTGTTTCCTAAAGCTGAAAAGCAGTATATAAACAAGCAGGTTAGTATTCCCTAAAATGCTCACTATCAGATTTAGTAAATATAAATTCAAAGAACTAGAGAGATACTAACTGAAGTCCAGGCTAGGTAAATTTTCCAAAAGAGCAAGAGAATATAAAACAGACAATGAAATAAGATTATATTAAAAGGGCCATCTGCTTCTTTTTTCACTTGTTTGTACCCAAAATGGTATCTAAATTCCCATTATTTCTTGCTCCTGGGAATGGTCTAAATCCAAAATATCCCGAATCCTAGATCTTTGGAGACCCTCCCTGGAAGAGTTCTATACCTTACCGCAAAGCATAAACCATAGAGAAGTAATTTAAACACACCACCTCAGTTTCCTGCAGTAGTCTCCTCATCCTTGCCAAGATAAACAGCTTTTGTAATGTTGAAAGGCTTGATGCCTGAAACTTTAGTCAACTTTAAACCATCATAAAAAATCAGCAGCTCCTCTGCACAGAGGGGATATATACATGTATTTTGTCCCATCAAAGATGACTTGAAAAGTCCTCCTCCAATTTGCTTTAAGAAAAATGGCCTTTAAGCTGAGATTAAGCAGGGGAAAACTTCCAATAAAAGGGAATATTTTTCAAAAACTTGCAAGTGACTGCAAAGCCAGTTAACACAGAAAACCTTGTCACCTTAAGTATGCCATTTGTTATCACACATGCCGGAATACATCTATTCATCTTCTTTTAATTGCTTAGCTGCACTAGAAATACAAAGCAGCTCACTGATGCAGAGACTGTGAAAGAATATTTTGTCATGGAAACTTTGAAAACATTTCAAAGCAGGAGCTCTTCTCTGGTGAGATGAAACCTTCTAGCTGTTTGTTGGGCATTGTATTCGGCTGATAAGTATCTAAAATAAGAGGCCTTCTCTCTGAGTGACTGTTGCATATATCATCTTGGGCTTGCAGATGGCTGAGAAAATCTCTACAGCTTTCCAAGCACCATTTGGGAGAGCAGTAGGCTGCTGTTTCTTCCTTTTTCTTTAAAAATGACCAAGTGAGATCGTCCCTGCTACAGGTCAGCAGGGCAATGCCTAGTTGCCTCTGTGAGTTATCTGAGATTCATTTTGAGGCATTTTTAAGCCCATCCTTCCCCTGAAGAATTTTGCTGAAAATAAATACCAAACAAACATTTTTATTGTTTATTGAGAACATACTATATGTTTTATAATCCAGTTTTTAACTTTGTTATTTCACTGAATCTTTACAGCAACTCTATTACATCTACCTATACATGATCCCAATTTCACTAATGGGAAGATTGGCAATTGAGTTTTAATGAATGACAAAGCCACAAATCAAGACCAATACCTCAAAACCCAGGGATTTTTCTACAACACCACACTACTGAGTTTGTTCCTTGTCAAACACAGTCCTTGCACCTAGAAAATGAAGAGCTTGAAGTTGGTTTTCTTTTTCAAACTCTTTAATTTCATCAATGTTCTACCAAGAATTCTGGGAAAGTTGTAATCCAGGTCTCCCAAGAGGGATTGCTGACCACTGGATGTTCCATAAGATTATTCCAAAGGGAAATATCAGTACGGAAATGTTAAGAAACTCAACTTTCTAATCCTCTTCTCTGCTTCCAATGACAAATTCTTTCCTAAAATTTATTGGCAGAATTCCCTGCTTCTATATCTTTTGAGTTTTCCTTTCCTCATGCCATTCCCTTTTCACAGTTGCTCTTTTACCACATTACAAAAGAAAAGCACACCTGCCATCCATAACTACCTCCTTATGGTGTGTTGTCTTAAGAGAAATTTGAAATATTGCTCTCCAAGAATTCTTTCATTGAAACCCTGTAAGTTCCCTGTCTCATGAGACATACACAAAAACACAATCCTTCTCATTAAGAAATGAGATTTAATAATTTTTATGTTCACCAAAAATTTATTATGTTCACTTTATTTTTATAAATTATTAGTTAATAATGTTAAAACTCAGTAGAGAAAGCCATAACATACAGAGTCTTATGAAACCAGGGGAAAATTTAACCATATTCAAGTATAAATTTAACCAGTTTGTAAATATATATTGGTAGCAAAGAAATAAGATAGGATAATCAATAAATACTGTCAAAGTATATGTATTTTATTGGGATAAAATTCTACACGGTAAGCGAAAAAAGAACTATATAAAATGACTAACTCTTTAAGAAGAGTTTGTTCTAGTAATTTGAAATGACTGATGGCGGCTATCAAACCTCTGTGCTGTTAGATTCCACTGAATACATTTAAAAGTGACTAATGTAACAGTAGTATTTTTAAAAGAGCACAGTTTAAGGTCAATGTAGGTCCTCACAAAAATGCCATATTGACTTGCTTTTCTCGACAGAGCATGAGAGCAGGAACTAGGACACATGAAGATAACTACAAAAAACCAACATTCAGACTGTAATGAATGCAAGTAGGTCGGTATAATTTCCTCTTCCCCAATTCCACTACACTCACTTCATGAAAAATGATTTCATATGATACTATTTCCTTTTCTTGTTAATATCTTTGTCATGTGGGGAGATATCAGCATTTTAATGATTTACTTATTTAAACTTTTTCATACTCTCTGTCCCTCGATCAGCCCTTCCTCTTCACCTCTTCTCTAGTTACAAGAACTGAGGATAGGAATTGTCAGCAAATCAAGCTACAGAGTGTTAGAAAGGTTATTGTGCCAGGAACTGCTATTATCTTTCTGACAAAAATTATAACAAGCACAGAAAAAGGTGCAACCAGAATTCATTAATAACCTACCACTCAGAAACAGAGGATATCACGGTGCAAATATTAGAAACAACAGAAATGGTTGATATTCAAAGAAATGCCATAATTCATGTTCAGAATTGATTTTTGTAGCCTTTTTGCTGAGCCTGTCAATAAATGAAATGGCTATTTAATGCAGCAGTGGTTGGGGTAATATGATGCACATCAACTTAGAAATTAAAAGATGTTTCATCATTCAACGTTACAAATATTTGGCCTGAGACAACCCTGGAATTCCAACTTACCTGGAATTCAGTTTAAGATGCATCTCAAACTTGGAAGATTTCTGTGATAGTGTGTTCTCCCCTGTGTACTTTTCCCAAAGCAGAAACACACACACACACACACACACACACACACACACACACACAC
This sequence comes from Scalopus aquaticus, assembly GCA_004024925.1. NCBI lineage: Eukaryota > Metazoa > Chordata > Mammalia > Eulipotyphla > Talpidae > Scalopus > Scalopus aquaticus. The sequence continues at coordinate 76,884 of PVIJ01004859.1, read as the reverse complement.
ACACACACACACTGCATTGCATGACCTTTGATGGCAACACATTTCACTTTCTAGCATGTTCTATAAATTTAGACTTTATGAAAGATATCATTAGGTAAGAAAATGGCTTTAAATACACAAATCAGCATTTATATTATACAATAAGGATTACTATACAAGGACTATAAAAATAGTTTTTGGCGAAATTTATTCGATAAACTTATATATTGAATTTCTTTTGTAGTCATCTTCATGTGTCCTAATTCCTACTCACATTCTTTATCAAGAATAACAAATCAATGTGGCATTTTATGAGGACTTAAATTGACCATAATTACGTGGTGCACATGTTTTACATAGCATATCATTTAGGCAGCATGACAACCCTTTTATGTAGATGCTTCTATTACTTCCATTTTAGACACAAGGAACACAGGAGTTATAGGACTTACGGTAATAATGTGGAAAAATAAAAAGGACTTTTAAAATATATATAACAACAAAAATAAAAATTAGGCTAATGAAAAAAGTTTCCAAGGCCATTTGGCAAATATAGCCCAGAAACCCAACCAAACCAAGACTACAAGTCCTTGATCTTAACCTACACTTGACGATATGGTTGCAGTGGCACTTGAAATGAGACCGGTTGAAACTGAATGTGCTATATATGTAAAACATACATCAGATGTCAAAGACTTGGAATGTAAAAATTATATAAGATATCAAAAGTAATTTTTTTAAAAAATGATTACATGTTGAAATGACAATATTTTGGATATGCTGGATCAAATTAAAATGTTATTAAAGTAATTTTCACTTTTTAAATTTTCAACATGGCCACTGAATGTTATTAAAGTAATTTTCACATCTTTATATTTTTAACGTGTGATTCACAATATATTTCTGTTGCTGTTCTAAACCATTGAGTATAGTATCATATTTCTATGTATTTATTTTTTAATTTGGAAGGATATTAAAGTATACGAGGATATAAATATTAGTCCACATTCGTCTGGGCTGCCAATACAGTACCATAGACTAGATGACTTAAACACAGAAGCTTATTTCCTCACAATTCTGGAAATGAAATGTCCAAGATGGTGATGTCAGCTCTCTTCCCAGCTTACAGTCGGCCTCCTTCGCACTGTAACTTTACATGACAGAGAACTCTGGGTTCTTCTCCTCTTCTTATAAGGGCATCAGCCCTATCGGATTAGCAGTTTTGCATGTGTGGTGTTTTTTTTTGGGGGGGAGGGTTACCTTTATCATCTCCTAAAGGCTACATCTCCAAATATCATCACCTTGGTCTTAGGAATTCAACTTATGAATTTGGGGAAGCAGGGGATCACAAACTTTCAATTCATAACAAGTGATTATCTCTGGATAATTGAATTCTAGGTGATTTTTATTTTTCTCTTTGTATTATGATAATTTCATAAAATGTCCTTATTTGTTCAATTAGAAAGCACACACTTTTTATTTTGCAAAACAAAATTTTAAAATATTGTTATGACTAGTAGCAATAGAATAATTCTTCTGGGTACTTCCTCATATTGTAATTTTTATGATAACTGTTTTAAGAATCAGCCTATATTAGGCATTTATTCCTTATATACTATTCTATTGCTTCCATGAAGATGTTCTTGATTTGTAACTGCTGAGTGGTGAGTTGTCACTAATATATCAGAGACTCTGGCAGAACCGGACCACCAGATACAGTACCAGGTACTCATAAGTTCTCCCTCTGCCCCCTAGAAGATGACAGGCCCCCTAACTAGGACTGGTGGCTCTGAAAGCATGCAGAAGCAAGAAAAATGGCAAGGAGTGGAGCATGCTGAGGATTCCAGGCAAGAAACTCAATGCCAATTCATAGGCAGGCATAAGACCTGACCTTGCTTACCCTTCGGGTATTTTAAACATTTATCTCCTTGCATGGAAATAAAGGATATTAAAAATACAAAGGGATAAACTCCTATGTATATAACTCTAATATATTATTATTTATATAAAACCTGATGGAATTTGCAGGCTCATTTACTCAGTTGTCAAATGACCAGAAAAGCCGCCGGGAGCTATAGACCAAAATATTTTAGGATAATGGGATGCTAAATGGGAGAGACAGATTCGTTACAAGCATTTGATTCTCAACAGATTTCACACCTCCCTCTCTATCCCCATTCCAATAGTCATATCTGCTAGCTACTGAATAATGAAGTTTATATTCTCTAGGACTCTTATGGTAGCTGCAGCAGCAATCTTTTAACATAGTGCTTGCTCATTCAACTCTTACTATAATTTCTAGTGAAGTAAAATATCACAAAGTCATTTAAATTCATAGACTAGAGATATATCTGTAGTGACAAAGTAAAGTATAGGATAAAATTCATTATCCTGATAAATTGATGAACATGGACAGTCACTCTGAATAATTCAAGATAAAGGAACTTTTTCTCTCAATGGTTGGATATTTTTGGCCTGATTTATCCACATAATTGCTGGGCTCTCAATTTCATTTTGCCCATGTCAACAGAGCAATGCCTCTGTACTTGATTTTGAAAGCTTCACTATTTCATGTCACGTTAGCAAGAAAGACGCACATAGCAAATTCTGGCTGGGTTCTTGTGACAAATGACTTCTATAGTTTGCACGTGTCTCTTCAATGACAGCTGCTGGGAAGAAGCATCACCTCCCAGCTGCACAACTTGATCCTTCTCTCCCTTGTGAATTAGGGAGGAATTGAATGTTTGGCTTTAAAGTGGCACTTCGCACTCCTCTCATTGAATATCACAATTGTACCCGGATGAAAGGAAACAAAAACCCCATCATTGGCAACTGATGGGAGAAAAAAATAGTCTTCTCATTACAGAGATAATAAGCAGGATGTTCCCCTACAGTCTTTCTTCTTAAATCTCCTTATTGTGTTTTATTAAATGATGCAGTTCGAAATTAAGGCTTTGGCAACCTTCATGCACATTCTGCATAAACAAGCAAAACAGAAACACAGTTCAAGGAGCAAGTATAAGCCCCTCCCAAAAGCCATCTGCTTTCTTTTTGTTATGAAACTTCAATTCATCAGCAAAACTCTAAAGAAAATATTTATAGCAGTAGTGTAAGCCTGCTTTCTGAAGATGATTCAAGTCAGGGTTGACGGAACATTAGAAAACTTGGTTAGCTTGTCTCACTAACAAATCTAGAGCTAGTCATTTAATCCACCCCATCTATCCATCCATCCATCCATCCATCCATTCTTTTGTTCACTTATTCATTCATTCAACTAAGTTTATTTAAGACCCTCAGTGTTTCAAAAACTGTGGCAGATGCCTCTGTTTTCGTATTATTAAATGAAATAATAAATATGCTAGTCATGCCTGGCTCTCAAGGTTGCTGAAAGTACTGCCAAGAACCATAAAAAATATAAAAGCTTCTGTGTTTGTTCTCCACAAATAAGTCACCCCAGGAAAGTGCAACATTTATTTAGCTACCTGGGCAAAAAAAAAAAAAAAATGTAAGTATGATTACAACTTAGAGAAGATTCTATTTCCTATGTCTACTAGCATAAATGTTTCGCTAATTTTACTCCAGTAAATCTGATAAAATGTCTTCCTATCTCCATTCTTACCCATTTCTCTTCTCAATGGAGAAAAACAAATGATTCAGCACTCTAAACTTTCCACATCATATTGAACAAACATGCAACTAAATACACCTATACAGTAACAACAACATGTAATCCCAGTTGCTAAACAAAATGTCACCCTGAACCTCCTTTTCCATTTTCTTCACAATTTACCTGCCTCTGATGAGATGGTAACTTATAACCAGGGCATATTGTAGAATAGGAATATTATTGTAGAATAATAGGACCCTAGAGAGTGTGCATAAAGAAGAAATAAAACTTCATTATGTTCGACAACTAGGTTGGGATGCGAGTATTTGTTTCCATAAAATATTCTTGTCTGTCTTAACAAATTCAGAAATTGTATCAGTGATAAGAGTCCATAACAATAAAATATAAAATGTATAACAATGTCTTAGCAATTAAACAGAGGGCAGTAGGGAATTCAGTATTAGAGGCTGGGAAAACAGCAATCCATTTCATGCAGTGGGAAAGCATTTGGTGAAATTACTTCCTGTGGCAATCTGGTGGGTTGACCGTGTGATTCAAACCACTCAATTAGGGGAAGAATGTTGAAAGTGAATGTTAGCTATGTTTGATAAAATATTAAAGGATGAAATAAGCCCAGGAAATGCTAGCTGGTTTGCAAACAGAAATGAAAGTGATGGGAATCATTCAGAAATTTGGAAACTTGCAAGTTGAAACACTGCCTATTTCTCGAGTCCAAATAATAAGACAGGATTTCAAAAAACCTTGCAACAAATTCACAGTGAAACTTTCCCAGGATCAAATTAATTGTACTTTCCACCTATTATTCAGATATCTTTAAGATAGCCAGCATAAAGAGAGAAATGCATGGAAATGAGAAGCCATGAAACAAAGCAGATTTTAGAACTCTATCCAAAAAAGAACTTTAGGTGTGACTACTAGCAAACAGAGTTATTGGAATCAAATAGATCAGAAAGCTTACTATGTTTGTGAAGGAACTGTATCACTAAAGGAACCAAAAGTCAGCTCTAAAAAGAAAAAAGCATCTCATGTGAAACTTGCAACACCCAGATTCCTATTGTTCCTTGAGAAAGAAGTTCAGTGAGAAACTGTGCAGCTCCCAAGGAGGTCATGTTCCCTAAAACCCACTTCAGAGGTGCCTAAGGAGGATAATGGGAAAGAAAGAACATCTTAGAGGGCACAGCTTGTAGTCACAGAACACAATGGATAAAAGAACTCCTTCAGGTCAGAACTAAGGCTGATCCAGCAGTACTCACCACCTCCAGTAAATCTGATAAATCTAATAAATGAATTTTCATTGAATTGTCATCATTGCTTTGCTTCCCCAATGTTCCCTTTTCCAAATGAGCATGTGTATTACCCCACACTTTTCCACCAGTGTATATTTAAAGGGGGGAGTACATTTATTCTCCCTTCAGTTCATTGGTCACTTAATCAAGAGCTTCAAGAGAACCAAGAAGCCCATATATTCCATAGAGCTTGATGCAGTATCTGGATTAGACTTTGGGATGCCTCCTTGAGGTTGTAGGTGTCCGGCATGTAAAAAAAGGAGTAATTAGAAATACCATAACTAAAAGGGCAGAAAGTAGAGAGACAATAAGACTCATGTGTTTCCCTCAATTTCCAAGCCGCCATACACCTATGTACTTGGAATTATGAAACTAGATGCCAGTAGGACTTGAGTAAAAAGCATGTGGAACATCCCACCTAAATCTCCTCTTGCTCTTTCCCTCTCCCTGCTCTGGTGACTTTGGAACATATTTGAGCCAGATGGTATAGCTATGAAATAAGAGGAGTGTAGGGGTTATAGTTAATAATACTGTTATATATATATTTGAAAGATACTAAGAAAGTAGATCTGAAATGTTCATGCCACCAAAAAGAAATGGTAATTATGTGACATGATGGAGGGGGTAGCTAATGCAGTGGTGGTAATTATTTTCCAGTGTATATAACTATATCAAATCAACATGTTGTGCACCTTAAACTTACACAGTTTTATATGTCAATTATATCTTTTAAAAATCTGGACCAAAAAGATGGGTGGAGGGCACCAGATTCTGCATGAGTGAGGAATACATATTACTTATGTAGATCACCAGGATTCAGGGTTTTATTTATTATCACAGCAGAGCCTAAATTAGATTAGTTAATACATTATGTGATCTAAACCCCATTCTCACTGTCCCCACAAAATTTTTATTAGGGCCTATGCTGATGACTAAATTTTTTAGTGTGAATACATGGGCGGGATGGGTTTGAAAAGTTTCCACCCATACATAGGTTGAAGTTATGGGAAAATATTTAGACGTCATTTGCAAAAACAGATGCATTACAATGAGAAATAGTTCAGACACAAGCTACACTAAGTCACTACCTCTTGTCTTCCAGCGCTTTACTTGCTGGACACAAGAAGCAGGTCCAAAACCATGATGAGGTATGTCACCTACACCCTAGGCCAGGATTTGAACACAACACAGTATATCTCATCTAGTGGCAGGACAAAGTTACAGACGTGTATTTACTGGGAATACAAAAGAGCTTCCCAGGAAAGCACTCATGCTTACAAAGCATCTCAGGACACAAAGAGGAAGCCAACTCTGAACAACTCCATTATAAGGTGTGTGTGCACGCGCATGCTCACGTGCACCACACACACACACACACACACACACTCTCTCTCTCTCTCTCTCTCACTAGACTGGGATGATTTAGACATGCCAATAAACCACAAGTGCATATTTTTGGGATGTGGGAAAAAAACTGGAGAAAACCCAGGCAGATGTGGGGAAAACATGCAAATTCCAAACAGTGGCGGGGCCCAAGTGGCTGCATCAATGTTGTTATAATAAAACAATGTTGAACAAAATGACATTATTCAAAGACCTGCTGACTACCTCTCTGGCAACATAAGCTCAAGGGCAAGAGGCCAGTCAAGAACCACCAGGGCCTCCCTGGTGGTACAATGGGTTAAATCGCAGTACTATGAAGCTATCCCCAGCCACTGCAGCGTCAGTTCAATTCCCAGCCAGGGAGATTACCACATGGCGCACCAAACCTCTCCTGCTCCGCCCACTGCTCTCCTCAGCAGTGTACTTCAGTCAATCTGCCTGTTCTGCTCCCTACTCTGTCTCTGGTGAATCCTCTGACCAACCCACACCTCTGGCCTACACCCCAGTTCTTGTATGCATAAAGAAATAAATCTTGTTTTTTGTTTTTTTTTTAAAAAAGAGCCACCAGGTGCCATTGCTCTGTTGGGGAAAAGTATATGTTGAAATGACTTGCTACTCAGGATGCCTGCTGCCTGCATCTAGACAGCATGACGATAAGAAGAAGAACTTCAGATTTTCAGTCATTTTTATGATACAAAATTTTATGTATTTATGGGTACCTCAGCATAGTTCATCTCATTAGCTATTACAGAGATTTTAATCCTTGAGTTAATCTTGTGTTCATTCATCGGAATGAATATTAATATCTTTCTAATGTAATTTTTAATTAAATATAACATCACCATTTTAACACCCCAAAGATCTAAATAGGGTTTGAAAGAGACAGACACTATCACAATAAAAATCAGAAAATTCTGTTCACATTCTTTTCGAAAGGTTGATCACCTATGAAGTAATGAAAATAAATTGTGAGATAATGTAGGAAAGATCTAATTAAGATAATGAACTACGATTATGGACATGATTTTCCAGGGTTAAAGATCTTAAAAAGCAATATATGGATATATTTTAAATACCCTCTTTGATCTACTTGCTTATATTAGCTGTGCATCTTAAAAAGAGAAAATATTCATCAAATATAATGACCCCCAAGTCTGCTACAAGTGCAAGGGTTTTAACTATTTTTCTATCAGTGGCACATTGAATACTTTGTACTTTTTTAAATTTACTTTTGTACATTTGACTTAAACAGGTTTTATTTTCCCCTTAAACCATGGCATTCAAGGAGAAAGACACATGAGGATTAATGTCCTGTCTGTACCCTAAAAGCTGTATTATGAAGATATTTTGATTTCTATTGCAGATTTGGATGGATATTTCTGGAAGGAATGAACTAATTAGACTGTCCACAACAGCAGTGCTAGGCAAGGTAACCAAGGAAAAAGCCTCTCTGAGCTTTGTAGGTGTGCCCGGATGTCATCTTTGCCCCTTCTCCAAAGGCAAAGCAGCAACCACTTCATCCTGGCCAACAGTGGTCAATCCACAGAAATAAACATTTGCTGAACAGTGCAGAAGTGGTGCAGGAAACCCCTGGCAAGGACTGATGGCTGCATTACCGGGTAAAGATTCAGTGTTGCACTTTAAAAACTCATACACATCTACTCGTACAAAAGCCAACGGGTAAAAGAATTTGTGTCGCATAAAGAGCACCACATGTTCTTCCTGTGTCCTGTGCCCTTTCAATGGTGGCTCTCAGAGGGAAAAACCAAACTCCAATTAGTGATGCTGTACCACAGTGGATCCTAAGCCCACTGTCAGCCTCCAATATTTGCCATTCACAGCTGCTGTCATTTGCATCCAGTAGCGGCATACGATGGGTCTGCTTCAGATCCCAGAATGAGCTCATTACTGAGCAAAGAAATTGCAACACAGGCGCTGGGCTTGACCGCAGCTGCAGTGGGTTTCTCAGCTCCATTAACTCCCTAGCCTCCAGGACCTCACAGTAACAGCCTGTGGCTACATCTAGTGGCTCTCCACTGAAATCTTGAGAGCCTAAAGATCTCTGACAGAACTGACAAGACCAAAGACTGGACATCTGAAAGATAAGTGATGTATTTGAAAGCAAAGACTTTGTCAGTTCCCTCTTCTCTGTATTTTGAATGAATCTATGCCATCCCTTCCTCTCAATAGCCTCTGCTTTCCTGCTCCTTTTCTCTTTCTCTAAATCTATGCCTGTGTGGTATTGTGTAAAGAATATTACTAAGTCAAAAGACGCATTTTCTAGTGCTGGCACCATACAGGTCTAAGCAAATCACTTAAGCCTCTCTGAGTCCCTATTTCCTCAACTCTGAAATTGGAAAATCACTATTATCTTGTAGGATTGATATGAGGACTAAATGAGATTATTTAAGCACATTGAAAATTATAAACCTACAGTTTATATGTTCTTAAAACACTTAATGCCATCAATATGTTCCCACCATGTTTGATAATTTGGGAATAAAAGTCACCCAGTGGAGAACTTATAACTAGTGTTTAATTGATATCTTGAGGAAGTAAAGTAATGATTTTTCAGATTGGGCTTATTTCAACTGTAACCCTCAGAGCCCTGGTTAGAGAACTAAGGGTCTGAGAAGCGGCTTGGACAGTGGCACTGCCACATGTCATAGGGACATCTTTTCTGAGAATTTTATTCATCAAAGACATTTAACACTTTGTGTGCTGGTGCCCTTCAAATTTACCTGCCCTTGGGGCCGACCATTTTCTGTGCCACCGCATGAATGGTATAAGCATTCAATAAAACACACACAACTTCTGAACTTCTGGATATTAAAAAAACTGTAATATCTCTCATAAAACACCTTACACTTTCACCGAAACAATGTGTAAAGCTTCTAGACCGAGTACGATCAAAGAAATAGCTCCTAATAGTTCCAGATAAATCCACCGTGGCGTGAAAAACTGGAGACTAGATGAACACGTATTAATACATGAGCGGCCACCTGATACTGGTGACAAAAATATGTACTAATAACGTGAGCAGACCACAAAGTGTTAAGAAATGTTACCCACTCTTTACTTTTCACACCTATACTCATTATACTCATAATTTCCTTTCTTCTCTCCCCTCAGGATCCAATGGATAGAGTAGAAAGAGACTTGGTAGGCAGAGAGATCTGTCTCTGCCACTGATCAGCTCTCTGGGCCTCAGGTTTTTCATCTGTAAAATGGAGGCACAGATATGGCTATATCTACTTTCAATTAAAACACTTTACAATTAAATGCTATGTTCTTTCTCATACTCAAATTATCAGGGGTTGTTAGCAGAATGATCAGGTTTCTCTAGGGAAAAAGTTCCAATGTGTCATAATCAGACTCTTCTGCCTCCCTATCTGGACTTGCTTCTCCAGAAGTTAACATTTTTTTCACTCTCGCCTCTTAATTTGGGTGGCATCATCCAGCCTCTGTTGCCTCTTTGCCACCAGTAATTGCAATTTCCCCCATATTCCAAAAGTGCTTGCCAACTCCTCCAAGTCTAAGGTCAGCTCAGTTAATTATTAATTACTCTATTTAACATGAGATTAAGAGAGACTGGCTACCCGTTAAATTTCCAAGGAATATTTTTCCCTGAAAACCTAAACCAACATTATCTCAATTAAAAAAAAATTTTAATAATAAATAAATAATTTTGGAAAAGTTTAAAAAATAAACCCTACATCTATTGCAATGCTATGGAGGTGAGGTTTGACACAGGCCACAGAGGGAAAACTGTCATTCTCTTATATTTCAGATACAGGAGATGAATGTCTCCAGAGAGATGTTTTGCCAACCTACCTAGATGAGTATCCTTCTACCTTTGGGGTCAATGCCAGGTCATGCTAGTCTCTGCCTGCGCTCCATATTATCATTAATCCATGGAGATATTACCCAGGCCACAAACACAGCAAGGTCAAAACTCAACCAATTACCTCTTCCTTCCCAAACTTGGATTTTCTTTCCAACTAACTCAGTATGAAATCTGGACATTTCTTCACATTTTTCTCTTTTCCAACATCCAACTCTGCTGTGGTTCACACACAGTTTACAGAAATGGCCTTCCTCTAGTCTTGCTGTCTCTAATCAGCTCTCAACACAGCAGAGATGATGGTCTTTCCAAAGATCAAGGGAATCATTTTATGCTCTATTCAGAACCCTATACGTACCTCTTGACTTCTAATAGAGGATCTAAATACTAAGTGTGTCAGTCTCAGTCGGATTTTCTCCAGCCCTCTCTCCAGTCTTCACTATGTCATACTTTGTGCCCTATGTGTGGCCCTGACCTGCTACACACTTCTAGGTCTGTAGGTCTGTGCTCATGCTTGCCTCTTGGAATGCCTTTTCTGCCCTCCCTGCCCAGAGGATTCCTGCTCTCCTGTATCACCCTAGCTCAAGGGCCAGTCTTTTAGTGCTTTTCCTATGCCTTCCTCATCCCTACCTCTGTCTTGCTCCCTCCCTATCCCATGTGTTTCTATTTTGTACAAATACCTTTTTTGAGTGTGTGCCCAAGATAATGTGTTTACAATTATTGATCAACACATTTGGTTTCCCAACTTGTCATAGGACCTGGAGACAAGAACTATGCCTTGGTCATCTCTCCATCCTCAGTGACTGCCCTATACTAGTACCTGTAGCCTTTTTCTTCCCTCTCCTATCACACATATTAAACATAACTGAAGCTACTGTGTGGGGATCTAGTGGAGAGTGAAGAAAGCAGGGTTAGGTGTTGATTTTACTTTGCCTAGCACTTTCCAAGAAACAGAAGATAAACATGAAGTAATGTGAATACTACTGATAGTTAATTGAGTTTGTGAAGGAATAGTTTATAATCCTAAAAAGCATTCAGTTTTTGATTCCCTATTTGCCTTACAGGACAGCCCTTAGTGCCTAAGTGTGCAATCCTTGTCTCCCTCCCTCTTGGAGGAGCTAATTTAGTCATGTTTTGGTAAGTGTGACTCTCTACAGGGGCTATAAACCTTGAAAAACTGTTTTCAATTAAAATGAATGTTCTCAGGGCCTCCCTGGTGGTGCAGCAGTTAAGCACTGTGCTGTGCAGCTGTCGGCAGCAGCGATGTGAGTTTGATGCCCAGCCAGGGAGATTCCCACATGGCACGGCAGACCTCTCCTGCCTCACCCGCTGCTCCCCTCAGCAGTGTATTTCCAGCGATCTGCCTGTTCTGCTCCCCACTCTGTCTCTGGTGAACCCTTTCGCCTCCCCCACACCTCTGGCCTGTACCCCAGCCTGTATGCAAAAATAAATAAATCTTAAAAAAAAAGACTGTTCTCCAAATGTATTGGCTCAAGGTATCTCAAGAGAGCACAACAGCATTACCTGTTATATTTTGACATTGCATGGAATAATATTCCAAAGAAACTACAATTTGGGGGTTTGGACCACCATTTTTTGTGCCTTACATTCTCTAAAGTTTGAATCTCAAAGTGTAATACCAGTGTCTTTTGTTTTCATTGCCATGTAAATTACCTTAGTGTGAGAACCATGTCTCTCTTCCTTCTGATTGTCAGTTCTGTCTTCCCTTTTGAAAATCTTTATTTGGGAATACTATGTAAAGATCAATAGCAAACAAAAGTAAAGTCAAGATTTATTCAAATATCAAGCCAGTAGCATAAAATATGGTGTAGAATATTTACTATATTTCAAGCCCACAAAATAGTTAATCTAAACCCTTTTAGATTAACTAGAAATATAAATGCATTCTTCTTTTTTCTAACCTTGCTTATTATGCATGTATATTAAATGCCACATAAAATAGAAGGGGTTTTCTTAGCTATAGAGTACAGTGCAAAGATCAATTTCCTTCAAGGTTTTGCCTTTAATTAGTTTCTGTTTTGCAGGGAAAGAGAAACTTTCACATTTGTGCATGAGTGATGTGTGTGTGTGTGTGTGTGTGTGTGTGTGTGTGTGTGTGGTTGTTCATATTGTTGTTACTATGCCCTCCTATACCTAGTAATTTAATCTTATTAAAATTTTTCTTATAGCAGGAAAAGATTTTCTGTATTTTTAATATATAAGGTTATATAATATTGATAATTATTTATAAAAGTTTCATTTTGGATATCTTGGTACAAAGGATATGATCTAGTCAAAAGAGTCCTAGTAGGATAAACAGTCTTTAGTTTGGGTCTCACTTGAAAAATAATAACTATGTCCATTTAGCCAGATATTTTTGTAGTATGTTAGTAATTATATAAGTCAGACTGTTTCAAGTGTTACAACATTTAAGTTTGATTGAAAATATCATGCTCCTGAATACACTGCCTTTAATAACACTGTAAAATACTACTTTGTGGGAGGATGCTTCCATAATTTTTTTTTAAATTGTGTTTTTATTGTACCTAATGAAGAGTATATAGAGTCCTAGACTCTCAAAGAGCAAAGAAAGAGAAAAGCTGACTCTGTGGTTCTCAAGTGTCCCTGAATCAACTATAACTGAATAAATGTTGGAGCCAGAAATTCCCAAAGGCCTTCAGTCATTTTCATGTGAACATTTAAATTGATTGCTGACTGTTCTGCTCTATAAGCAGCAAAGGATGAATTTTTTCTTTCTTATTTTTTTTATTGGTAGGAAATATTTAAAGAGAAAATAGTTCCTAATAGAATATTTTTCAAACAGGAAAATAGTGGAAGGCAAGGAGAGGCACAACCTTTCAAAGGGCTCAGTAACAGTGTTCATCAGATTCAGTCCTCTACTAAGGTGGGCTATGTAACCCATGGTTTTATACCAGTTTTCACATGAAATTTCACTGGAATGCTATTGTACAGAGAAAACCCAACCCAGAATTATTATGACTGTGAACCACTTTAATAAATACTATTTTAAGTAAGGTCCCCATAGAACAGTTTCATCTGCACGCCAACTATTTGTAGATACTACTTAGCAAATGCTCTAAAATCAACCAAACCTACTGAACAAATGGCAGTGGCCCCTGGATATGTAAACAGTCTTTTGTAGCATGACCATACTGACTGGTCTGAATATCCACTTTAGAACTCAATTTTACTTCCTTGAATTCAATCTATGTGCCATTATAGTTCCAAGAATTGAAAATAAAAATGGATACTTGAAGAAGCAGCTTTGAGTAAACATCAACCACTATGTTTAGCATAGATAAGAAGTTTCTGTGTGTGTCCAGAAGTATTCCTTAATCCCATCCCCAATACACAGGTTCTACATTTTGGCTTTGTCCATGATCAATGCAATGCCAGAGCACAGTCAAAGCTATCAGAGCATCCTGACCTGGCTCTGACAGCCCACTTTACCCAAGACTCCGGCCTCTCCTCCCAAACAGTTGTCAGAATTTAGTCCTCAGGCTCAGAACTCTTTCTCTCCCAAGACTGCCTTGGAAAAACATGTAATTAATCTCTCTCTCTCTGATAAAAGCATATTAGATCATCAATACAACATTTTCATTGGAAACAAATTAGGAAATGCTCGAAGAAATATTTTTTAAACAGCTTCTTAAAAGCATCAAAAGAGTTAAAAAGAAAATAAAGAATAACCAGGCCAAGGGGAGAGAATCTGAAGACCGTGGACTGCTAACATTGTCCATCTGGAAGGGGTATCTGAGGTGCTGAATTGCAAAATAGCAGACTTGAGGGACTGTAGAGACCCAACTAATGGCCCAAGACCCATCAAAGTTGGGGAACTTGTTAAATTACCCTCTGTTTTAGGCTGGGTCTTAAAGTGTCTATCCTTGGAATAATGGAAATTTTGAAGAAATAAAGTTCACATTATTCAAAGACAATATAATTAAGAATGAAGGTAATTCAAGGGATCTATAAGTGAGCTTTAGGATTAATAAATGAATATATAAAGGTCACTGATTATCAGGGACAAACTCAGTTGAGTTGCTCTATTCAGTATCAAACACCTAAGAAGCGAAACTTGAAATGTAATCATCTACAATAGAAACTACAAGTCAAATACTTGGAAATAAAACTAATAAAAAATATGCAAAACTTCTACATAGAAAATGATGAAATATTAAGAAAAGAAATGAAGGAGCTGAATAAATAAAAGGATGCACCATATCAAATCTCTCCAAATTATATTTTCAATGCAATCTCAATCAAACTTCCAGTAGAGTGTGTGTGTGACAGAGAGAGAGAGAGAGAGAGAGAGAGAGAGAGAGAGAGAGAGAGAGAGAGAGATGACTACCTGAAACTCAAGATTTTATAAAATGCAAGAGACCAAGAATAAGACAAGCAAAAAGACAGGCAGGTTTTACTCTGCCAATCATCAGGACATTTTATAAAACTATAGGAATTAAGCCAGTATGTTATTGATTTAATATTAAACAGATAAACAGAGGGGCAGAGAATCTAGAAAAAATGTATATATCATCACTTGATTTAGTAAATGCGGCATTGCAGAAAAGTGGGGAAAGGGTCATATTTTCAAAAAATGAGCAATGGGCTATCCATATGGAAAACAATGAAACTTTGATCCTTTTTCACATCATCAAAAAAAAAAAAATCAAGTTCCTGGTGGACTGTAGTATAAATGGAAGGTGGAACAACCCAACATACCAACGGTAACATAGGAAATCAACTTTGTGACCTTGAGGTAGACATAGATTTATTTAACACAAAAAAATAGTATCCCATAAAGGGAAGACTGACACATTGGATTTCAGTATAATTAACCATCTCTGTTTATCCAAAGATACCACTAACAAAGTGAACACATGATAAGAGGACATATTTGCATACCAATAACAAAGGATAAGCATTCAAAGGCTAAGGAATGCCTACAAGCTAATAGATCCCTGCCTGCAAAGGGGCAAAAGACTTAAACAAAAGAAAATATTCAAATAACCAACAGACATAAGAAAAAATGCTCAAGATTTTAATAACTGGGGAAATGCAAGTTAAAACCACAGTGGAATATTATTTACCCACCGGAAGAGGTAAAATCTAAAATGCTGAAAATCTAGCATGTGCAAAGATTAGAGCAACCATAATTCTCACACACTGGTAAAGTAAATAATGTGGCAATTTAACTTGGGACAAGTATTTTTGAAAACTCTTAGGTAATCTCTATTAAAGTTGCACATATATATGTAATCCAGAAAAACCACTCCTAAGTTTATACCCAACAAAAGTCTGAGCATTTTTACATTAAACAACTTGTACAAGATATAGACTAATGTTTCTTAATTGCCAGAAATTGGAACATAGCCAAAATATCTACCAAAACAAGGATAGATAAAACAGTTGCAGTATAGTCATACAATAAAGTAAATCTATTTTTTGCTTAATGACTTTAATTTAATCCTGAATACTCTATCACTAAAAACACTAAAATACATTTTATTAGTTTTACTGAAAAAAAAAGTATTTTATTCTAATCAGAAAAACCCAAACAATTTTCATAAAAAGAAAATATATAATTAAATAATAAAAGCAATCTTTTATAACAATAAGCAATCATTTAAAAGTAAATAACTTGCATATAAAGTGCAATACGATGGTTTATAGCGTTAATTCTGTATTCTTTCTGCACCATTTTTTATAACAACATTTTTACCTTTGGAGGGTTATAATTTACATTCAAACTGCACCTTTAAACAAAGTAATAGTACAGAAAAACAAAAAGAGGGTAAAATAAAGGCTTAACATGAGTTCTCTCGAAAACAAGTAGAAACATATAATTCGCACACAGCTAAAGAGTACAAAAGACAATAATTCTGCCTCTTTCTTGGTGTATCCATGCAAAACCACACATTTTGTGTTCATACAAATATAGTATGCAATTAGAATTTGTTCTATATGATATGCTTTGACTAGATACAACTGTGTCAAGAATTTTGATGAGTATGTCTCCCTGAAATCAAAATGTGAAAACATCCCTTCCTATGACATATTTAGTTAGTATTTTCTTGAGTTTAACAAGTCACTATACTGAATAAAAAGGAGTAATTCCAGGAAAATGGAGTAAATTTTCAAGAACCATTATATGAAGAGTTGGTAACTGAATAGTCATTAGGTAGGATGTCTGTATTCTACAAACAATGAATGAACAGACTATTATTACAACATGCAAGAACACAAATGAATCATAAAAATATATATTATATATATATATCATTAGCAAGAATGCACACTGCATACTTGTGTTGATAGACATTTCAAAATAAGCAAGGCAAATCTATAGTGTTAAAATATTCAGAATAGTAGATACCTTTGGGGAAAAAAGAAGATAAAATTGGGCAGGGAATAGGATGTCTTCTGGAATATGAGTAATGTTCTATTTCTAGATCCAAGTAGCCATAACTAGATACAATTTGTGATAATTCATTCATTTGCATATCTGTGCTTTGTGCACTTTTCTATTTGGATATTTTCCATCACTTAAAATATTTACTTAGAAATTATTTAAATATGATAAAATAGCAATAAAAATATCAATTACCTAAGTAATAAAACAAAAGATATGTAAATCTCTATGGTATAAACTATGAAAGTTTATTGAACAGAAAACCTAAAAAATATGAACATCTACCATGTTCATAAATTAGGAGAATCAATATTGAAAAAATTTAATTCTCCTCAATATGATCTATCAACTCAAAACAATCTCAATCAAAATACAAACAGATCATATGTGTACATACATGTGGCTTGATAAGCCAACTCTAAGGTTTATGTGGAGAGGTAAAGGTCTAAAAAAATCTAGGTTCTAGACACCCAGAAAGGGAAAACAAAGGGAATGAGGGGATTGTGATATTGATTAAATACCTATATCATCCACCAAAACAATAGATATCAGAAATAGGCTCATGCACATTTAAACACTTTATAACAAAAGTGACATAGCAGAGCAATGAGAATTAGACATATTTTCCATAAATTGCATTTGGAAAATTAGGTAAACATATGGGAAAATATTAAATTGTACCCCATCCCTGCATGTGATTCATAAAATTATACCTCTTAGATGACTGTCACACACCACATCTACAACCAAGGCACCCATAG
Source organism: Scalopus aquaticus (assembly GCA_004024925.1). Taxonomy (NCBI): domain Eukaryota; kingdom Metazoa; phylum Chordata; class Mammalia; order Eulipotyphla; family Talpidae; genus Scalopus; species Scalopus aquaticus. Next base: position 59,573 of record PVIJ01004859.1, on the reverse strand, counting down.
CAATCTGATAATAACAGGTGTTTGTAAGGATTCTGACCAATGAGGACATTCAAACATTGCTGAAGACAGTACAAATTAGTAAACCTGAAAAACAATTAGCATTACTAGTAAAATTGAAGATATAAATATCTCATGACTGCTAGGTATATACCCAACAAAACTGTGTGACTTTGGGCTCAAATACATATACAAGAACTTTCTTACATCATCATACATAATAACTCCACTTTTTTTTAAAATATCCATCAACAGCAGAATAAATTGTGAATTATATGGCAATTACAATTAATGACCAGAGTACACATAGATACGGATGAATCTCAAAAACACATTGAAGAAAGGAAACAGACACATAAAAATACATACTATATTACGTTTTAATTTATACAAAGCCCCAAAGTGGGTTAAAATAACAAATGAATAAGCCCTATAGTATATAAGGATGCATTCTTCATTCATTAAAATCTTTAAAAAAAGAAAGTAAGAAGGGGATAACTATAAATATCAGGATAAGGATATCTCTGGAGTAGAAAAAGAGGCACGCTTTGACATCTGAGAATAGACAACATTCTATTTCTTGTCCTGGGTGATTTTTCATTATTAGCAATACATTTATGCTTTCCTATATGTGCTATATTTCAGAATTTATTAAAGGTTAGAAAGAAATAGGAAATAGAAAAAAATTTCAGCATCCTGTATCATTTCATTTATTTCCCTTGTCTTGTCTTTAATAGTATTCACTGTTGTTTTTGTTATTTATTTTTTATAGTACCATGTTTCAGAAAAAAACCAAGGATATTTATGCACATTCTCTTAAGCCCTACCTAGAATGAAACAACTTGAGGACAGAAGTCACATTTTTATCCTCCTTGGTAGCATCTGACGTGTCTACACCATCATTAGCCTGGTAGGCACACAGCACTCAAATATCAGAAGACTTAGAAAGATTTGCTATACAGGCCAACCAGAATGAGTCTCCTTCCAGTTAAAGTTAAAACTCTCCTTGCCTGACTTGCCCTTCCCTATCAAAAATTTATAACACACACACACACACACACACACACACACACACACACACAAAGAAACCAATAAAATATTAATCATAATAATTTATAAAAATAAATTCAGGCTATCAAATAAGAAAAAATTGGAAGATGAATTTCCTTAATTGTGGATTGTAGTCCATCTTTTTTTTTTTTTTTTTTTTTTTTTTACTTTCTAGGTCATTCAAGAAAACCTAGGTATCAGTCCTAATTTATTTCTGGGTCTGAAAAGAGATGGCAACATGTACAGGTCTTATGTTTGAATGATCTTGGTATTACCTGCGATAAGAAACACCACTGTCTATAAAATACTTTTGAGATTCTAATAAAAAGTGTTGTGACCTATTAAGAGTTATTTGACAAAGAGTTAGATTGTACTAAAGATAGAGAAGTTTGGGCAAAGTGCTGGGTGATCCTAACTCCAATCTCTTTGTGGCCAATTGACATTAGGCAATTGACACTCTTTGAGCCTCATTTTCCTCAAAGCATAAAATGAGAATGAGATGAGAAAACTGCTTTGCGATTCAACACTCTGAAGTCTAAGACTGGAATGGAATACTACACAGCTATCAAAAGTGTAAATTCTTGCCATTTGTGACAACATGAATGGAAATGGAGGGGATTATACTGAGCAAAATAAGTCAGAAAGAGAAAGACAAATGCCAGATGGTGTCACATACATGTGGATTATAGAGAAACAAAACAAAATGTGAGATAAAATCAAATTCACAACAAACCCCAGAAATCTGACTATAGAACTGAGGCTACCAGAGGTGGAGGGGAAGGGGAAAGAGGGAAAACAAAGTGAGGAGGGAGCAGAACGGATGATAGGGATGGACTTAGTATATAGTAACAACATCTGAAGGGAGAGATCCTTTACCTCTAAAATACAAACAATGATGTAAATCAATGTCACCTCAATTAAAAAAAATAAACAAAGGAGTTGGTAGAGAGAAGATTCTAAACATATTATTTTCTTTCAACCCTCTGCACTACTTGGAGATTGTTGAGGCACCACTCGCCACTTTACAAACCTATCCTTTCTATCAGCACAGGCTGGTAGAGGCTTGGTAAACCAATTAATGATACAAGTGAAAGAAAGAAGCACACTGAATCCAGATCAAAAAATTAACAAATTGCCAAGTAAGAGCACTGAAAAGTCTTACAGAAATCCGAAAAACAAAAAATCACCTAAAGAAGTAAAGAACTTATTTTACATGGGTAAGATGATAATGATGCATAAAATTGTAAAGGCTTACTTGAAAGTCAGACCCTTGAATACATCATAATAGTTTTCATAGCCCCAGGTGTGATACTGTGAATTTCTATTTTTACTTTAATTGTTGGTTAACTATTCAGTCTCAGGAGAATGTTTGAAGCAGCTTATTTCTGCAACCATATTAATTAATGTAAATCTAGCACTCTCATTATTTCAATAGTCTAAGATAATATCTTCATGGAATTCAGCAGTTAGAAAAATTGGCAAAAATTATCGGGTTCTCTTAGTCACATCTTAACATTAGGAACTGTTCTTATTTCTTCCATGATGTTCCTTCCAGATTTATTAGAGCAACAACTAAGAGCAACTAAGCCTGTCTCTCCATCCAGTGACTTGCTATATATATTACATTTTTTCCTTAACCAGATTTGAGGTCCTCTTGCTCTTAGTCTTATTTTACCTTGTTAATTGGGTAATTGTGGTCCGGTTGCCTAGAATTTTCTCCTTTTTGCCTCACCCACCATCAAAGTGCAGCCCTGTGCACTGTCCTCTCCAAGAAGACTCTCTGCACAGAATCCTCAGTGATGATCCTCCCAGAACTCCTACTGCAGAAATAGTTATATGAGATGATCACAAATCATCTGAATTGCTCGCTGCCCAGGCTTGTCCTATCTCCCTAACTGCTAATTACATTGTGAATTCTTTCAAGACAAGGATCGAGTTTTGTCCTTAGCCTGTTTTCCCCACAGCTTCTAACAGTTTTCCGCATCTAATAGTCCTGTTGAGTGAGGGTGGCAGTATAGGAACAAGAAGACTACTGACATTAAATAGCCTGCTGCAAAAACCACCAAGGGCTAAACTCATCTTAAATCATCACCCTGTGACTTGTCCACAGAAAATCAAAGCAGAAAGAAGGTAAGGGAGAGGCAAACAAAGCCACATGGAGAAGCCCCTTTAATCTTTGTAGACGTTCTATTTCATTTTGTTTTTAAGTTTTACAAACTGCATATTCTTGATCTTTCCATCTTCGTCTGTTGTTCAGTCTACTCCAGCTCCAAAAGGCTAACTTGCATTAGCAGACTACCTTGACCACAGACTTCTTGTGGCTTCCAACAGGGAGCAATAACAGTTGAGTGAGAGTGAGCTCGAGATATTTATTTCTCCGCCTGCCTCCCAGAGGAGGCCCTACAGCCCTCATCATCCCTTTGGCAAAGGTCTGAGCAGCCCTCTCCACGTAGTCTCTGTGTATAAGTCCTTGTAACCACGGTACCTCCCCCTTAAGACCTGGGGGTGGTAATACCTTTCCAGTTCCCTGCTGCACCATCCCCAGTGGTTCCCTGACATACTGCCCACACATCTGTACCGCTTTCTATAAATTCCCCAATTTGAACAGGCTGTTTCCTGTAAGAATCTTGGCCGATATGGGTATTTGCCTTGGTAATTGTCATAATCGAAATCTTTATAATAGTTATGGCCCATGTTTCTTTAAGTATATGCGTGCACACACTCGACCGTGACTTCATTAAAAACTCAGGGTCATCCGCAGGATTCACAGAAATGGTTCAACTGTCTATCAGCTCTTCCCATCCACACTGTGCTTTACAGACATCACCTGTTTTAATTCCCTACCATCGGAAAAAAAACCTGTGAGATGAGTTAGAGAACCAAGTAGCACAGCTGTTAAGTTATAGAAATAGGAGTATGAATGCGAGTGTCTCACTACAAAATCTGTATCCTTAACCAGAATTTACAACCAGCCTCCTAACATACCGTACTCTTCAAGGACAAGTGAGATGTGTCGATTTAATTATTCTTACACTCAAAGGTTCACTTTGTTTCTTTCTGAGTTACAATAATCATTCAAAATGAATCTGTAGCCCAAACTCAAAGGCTGACAGCCTGCCCTGCCAGTTCACCTTCCTGTAGAAGCTGTGTCACCTTTTGCATTGGCTGCTTCTAATCTGCGAGAAGCCAAGTAACAAGAGTTGGAGCCCTATTGAAACTGCATGAAAATAAGAGTAACAATTTCTTAAATGAGGGCCTAAAGGATTTTGGAATACAGAATTTGTGAAAGCTGTTTTTCATCACATGACAGCTATATTTTAGACAGTACCGTACTACACATAATGAAGGATAACAATCCTATTGTTAGGAGCCCAGACACAGCAAAACGGACACAGGTACCAAGGCCAGTTCAGTGTCCAGCTGAGTCCTGCCTTCAGGTCTTCCCTGTCCAGACACCAAAGGTGTGAGGGAAGGAACCTCTAAGTGATTCAAGGCTCCTGTCAGAGCGACCCTCTGTCATTCAAGTCATTCAAGGTGGTATCTCAGACATCACAGAACTGAGACAGACTGTTGTGTGCTGTGTAAGCTGCTAACATCAGGACTCATGTACATTGAAAAAGTGGCTTTAGTTTTATGCCACTAGGTTTGGGGATGGTTTGTTATATAGAAATAAATAATTGAAGCACTGACCATGAGAAATAAAAAAGGGGGTTGAGATGCTCTGGTATACATTATGGGAAATTAGGAATAATCAAATTACCCAGGAGAGTCATTATATTTACATATATCTATAAATGTTTTTAATGAGACTATCTGTTAGAGGACTCTGGAAAACTAGGTTGGACCATGCATGTCCTCATCTCTTCCAAGTTCATACATGAATCTTTAATCTCACCACCCAAAGAGCAGCAACATGAAAGGAAATGAGAGAGTGAGTGATAGAATTTAACACTACGGCAATGTGGGGTGAAAGCTAAACAACCAAAGGGCAGATCTCTGCGATACCATACCTTTTAACAATTTCACTGACTAATGATCTAAATATACACTCAAAATAACACTTTCTCTTCAAAAGAGAGGAAGGGACGTTTTTCTTAGAAAAAAAAAGGCTTAGAAAAAAAAAAAAAAGCAAGGTTTTTCTTAGAAAAGAGAATTGAGTAAAGAACTTCCACTCCAACTTAAGAGCAATTACCAGCTATGTAAGTTAAAATTTTATATATTGGACTGACTCCCCTTCCTATGGGTTCCTAAGATTAAAATGGAAGTTGTGTTCTTAAGTCAGTTATGCCAAATCTTGCTTGCTATGTATGAAACACAGTGAGATTGTTGATAGTCTTTTTTTTCTTTTTTTTAAAGATTTATTTATTTATACATACAAGCTGGGGTACAGGCCAGAGGCGTGGGGTGGCAAGAGGGTTCACCAGAGACAGAGTGGGGAGCAGAACAGGCAGATCAGAAATACACTGCTGAGGGGAGCAGCGGGTGAGGCAGGAGAGGTCTGCCGCACCATGTGGGATTCTCCCCGGCTGGGCATCGAACTCGCATCGAGCGCTGCCGACAGCTCCACAGAGCAGCGCTCAACCACTGCGCCACCAGGGAGGCCCTGTTGATAGTCTTTCAAAAGAAATGTTCTCTGGATCTGAATCAGAAGTAAGGTCATTCTCAATGTAGTTCAAGAGCACAGTCTAGGATGTACACTCTAGACAGCATCCTAATGCAAAGGACATCATCCTGGAAGGTGAGAGCATGGGTCGAATAGCACGAGGTGAGGGTGAAACAAGAAAGTTGGTAATAGAGTAACTGAAGGGAAAGTAATGAAATGAGCAAGACAAGATGTAACATGTGCTGTCACCCTTTTTATGTGGCACATGGTGCTTGAAACTATAGCAGAAAAAACTGGGAAAAGGTGATAACTGGAGCAAAATTTCCTTCTTATTCTGCTTTCTGAAGGAACTATTTGCACAGTCCTATGCAAACACCACAGGTGATTTGAAAGCTGGTGACATTCAAGGCAAAATGATAAAGGAGATGATTTCTAGGCAGAGGGATGGCAAGAGCAAAGGTCCTGAGGCAGGACACACCTGGTTTTCAAGGAACACAGTAGGCCAGTGGAATTGGAGCAGATGGAAGACTAAGAAGAGATGAAAATGAAGAGAAAACAAAAAGCAGATAATGTAGACTCTTGGAAGCTATTATTAAAGATTTGTGTTTTATTAGGAATGGAAAATTGGAATATTTAGAGGAAATAAATGAAATGATCTAATTTCTTTCTAGCAGGATGACTCTGGCTGCTGTATTAAGAATCAACCGAAAGGGGCCAAATTGCAGCAAGGAGACCAATCTAGATGACTCTGGCTGCTGTATTAAGAATCAACCGAAAGGGGCCAAATTGCAGCAAGGAGACCAATCTAGAGACAGCTGCATTATTTTGTCCTCAAGATACTGGTGATGTGACTTGACTAGAAGTAGCAAAAGTGGTTGACTTCTGAATCTATTTTGAAAGTAAAATTATCATAATTTGCTGACATAATAGAAGTGAAATAGTTTCCCGTCTTGGATTTTTTTTTCTCCAGATCACTTATCAGTTTCGGAAATACTACACATTTAAATGGCAACGTTTTTATTTATCTTGCTGCACAAGTGAGAGCTCCATGATGGTAGGGAAATTTTTCAGCCATTTTATTCACTGCTGTACCCTCAATACCTGGTACATAGTAAGCACTCAATAAGTAGGTTCTAACTGAATTAATTCATCTAAAATATTTTTATGGTTCAATTAAGGTGTTTTGCCCTTGTCATATCTTCTTCCTTTGTAGACATTATTTATTATAGATCTGATCTCATTATTCTACCATGAGTCACTTACCACAGCAAATTCATTTTAAATTGATCCACATTGTTTAGAAGTGGCACCTAAATTACTTCTACAGCTTGGTTGCCCTGTTCTGATAACTGATATAAACAAACAGCTGTTGATGTGCTCTACGTGGAATTAGGTCACTGCTGAGTTCTAATCGACTTGATTTAATTAGTGTGGATGTCAGTGAGGCATATTTACAAGGGCAGATGGTATAACAACTACTCTTGTGTTGAGGTAATGTTGTGCCTGTTTTCTATTTTGAGCGTATGACTTATTGATGAAGCTGCTTGGATGCTGTCCTTTTGATGCCAAGAGAACATGATGGGGCCAATTCCTTTTCGAACCAGGAATGTTGTGACACTACCTAAAAAGAAACTATCAGATATGCACCTTTTGTTTTCCACCAATTCTCATCTCTGAGAATCAAGGGGCTGAGGCCAAAGACAATGTGGGACCAAGAATGAATTGAGGGACAGGCTGAGGCTCACTGTCATGTTTAAGGACACATATAATTGTCAGATTTGTATGTCTTAGAAAGGGACATCAATGATTCTAAATGGAATCGCTATCATTCTCTAAACAGGCACCTGTATCTGAATGGTATGCACATTGGATAATTATTTGCTTTTACTTAAATTCCTTTAGTTAATCATGGGATTTTGTTTTGTTTTGTTTTGCATATGAGAGGGTACACAAGATTCTTGCTTTTTTGCAATGCTTTCTTCTTATTAGATCCACATCATTTCATTAGGTTTCTACCAGACTTTAGACATGAGCAGATAGAGGGAAATATCTGGGTAAAGCATGTTCCCTATGTTCAGTTTCACACTCACAGGAACTCCCCAGTTGAATTTCTAGAGCTCTCCACTATATCTAGAATCTGTATGAAGATGCCCTTTGTTGGAGAACTAAAGAGCTGGCACCCAGTCACCAGGGGTAAAGTGAAACACATTTACCAGTTCTCCAACTAGGCCTAGTCTGCGTATAGATGCTGTCCAAGGCACAGTTGGCCACAATGAATTGTAGCCACAGGCACCCTTCAAACAACCCTTTACTAAATGGGTAATAATTATGAAGTGGCCTCATTGGGGTTCCTGTGTATTGGAGGAAAGAATAATGGGAAGATGGAAGTAAAAGAAGAAAATCAGGGATTCAGGCAATGTCACTGGTATAAATATCTTATTTGCTGATTTCACAAAAGAAGCCATTTACCTCTCTGGGTGTGAGATGTGAAAAGAGGAAGAAAGAGCAAAGAACTGATTATCCCCAGGTCTTGCAAGGACACCACCATCTCTCCTCAACTCAGTCTCTTCTGCTTCACTTCTTGCTTCTTGTTTCTTCTTTCCTTCCTTCTCCAGCATTTTGCCTCTCCCCTACCCCACGTGTTCTCCTTTCCCAAGCTCCAGATTTTAAAGCCCTCCCCACTGAAATAATTTTATCCCCATCAAACCCTTTTGTCAAATCCCAGCCTGGCAAATAAACAAGTAGATTTTCTCATCTACACTTAAGGTTTCTCAAGAGGAGAAGAGTGGGCTCCTAGGTGACTTGTTGGCTGTAGCACCCCTCCTTATTCATCTCCCCACTCCCAAGGAGACTGTGAAGTGGATGGGGTGTGGTGGGAAACTAAACCCATTAGGATTCTCCTCTTCCAAAATTCTCTGTTTTATGACAGAAATCCATATCTTCCCAAGTAACCTGTCTTTGACTTTACTTTGCAAAGACACCCTTCTCTTATCTGCCTTACATCATATCACAATGTTTCCCACCTTCATTTTAGAATACAGAATTCCTTTTCAGAGAGTAAGGCTCACATATAAGTTGGTAAAATCCTATTTGACACCATAAAGCTCATTTATAATGGTGTTTTATTTGTGCACACAAACAGAATTGGTATTTGCATTAGGAGTCTGAAAACAGCTTAGCAGGGTTCTCTCTACAAAGCTGCAATCAAGGAGTTAGCTGGGCTATGTTTCTTTCTGAGGCTCATGGTCCTCTGCCAAATTCATTTGGCTGTTCGGCAGCAGTTAGTTCCTTGGGTTATAGGACTGTATACTCCCTGCCAGGTGGCCCATATCAAAGAGTTCATATCAGCAGAAAGGACCCAGTTCTTCTTGGAAGGTTTTTAATCTGAGTAAGTCTTCCCCATGCAAAATAATTTCTTGTTGCCATGTGTCATAATTTAAATATGGGAGTAAATGATAGTCCCTCACCCATAAGGTCATATCCTATTGGTTAGCAGCAAGTCACAGGTCCTACTCACAGTTAAAGGATGTACATTATACAGAGGCAGGGACATCAGAAGTGGAAAACCATTTGGGGTTTTCCACCCCAGACTCTAAATAAATCTTAAGATTTATTTCAAATAACTATATGTTTTGTTATGAATATACATGTATTTTGTTTTCATTAAAAATCCAACATTTAGAGCAATAAATAGAAACTCAAACTTTATAGCAGCTACCTAGAAGTCAGAGATAGGACACAGATTTTGCATTCTCCCCGGCCTGTCAACATATTCTTCTGTATTCTATTTTATATTGTACATTGGTTACCCAAAATTCAAGTGAAAAAATATCTTTCAAGAAGGAGACACAAGCCTATGTATCAAAAGCAGCTGAGAAGTCAGGAAAACTGCAAACAGTCGACAATTTCATTAGGCAAGATGGAAGTCACTGGGAACTTTAACAAGACCTGCCTAGGAGGAGTCCTTAGACAAAATCCTGGTTGGAGTGGTGTTCGGAAAGAGTGGACAAAAGGAAGCCGAGACAACAGTACAGAAAAAAATATAACAAAGAATTTTATTATGAAGAAAAGCAGAGGAATGGGCAAAGCTAGAAGGGAATACAGAGCCAGGAGCAATTCTTTTCTTTTCTTCTTACTAGCAAATAACACAACATGTCTGTACACTGACAGGAATGACCCAGCAAAAAAGGCAAGTGAATGATAAGAATAGCAGATGACAAGAGGAGGTAGAGGTAATGGGTATAATGGGTCCACAAGTGGAAAATTTGCCCTAGGGAGACACATAAATTTCATTGATTGTAGTCAGAGTTAAGGCAATACATTTAAGTACAGGGAGTAAGGCTGGCCAATTTAGTGAAAGAATGATTACTAATATTTTCTAAATGAATCAATAAGTTATATCATCAGCTAAGAAAGCAAAGATAGAAGGTCCCTGGAGTTGAAATTAGAAGCAGAGGCTAATGTATGATAGTTGTCTGGGAGAACGAGGAACAGAATATACCAGGGAGATGCAGTCAATCATCTTTTAACAGTGAAAAAAAACGCCTCTTGAGATCTGTGGTCCTAAATCTAAAGCGAGAACAGTCATAGCTGGGCATTTTCCTCAAACTCTTTTAACTGCTTTGGTACAGGTAGTTAGAAAATTCGGTTTAACCAGGTTTAGACTCATAAGAAGAATGTGGTGGGGGTGAGAGAATTGGGACAAGAAAGTTAAGGGTGTGTGGACTGAAGTGGTTGTGTTGTTAGATCACAAAAGTTAAGCAGGGTTGCAAGAGATCAGGGAAGGGAGGCAACCCTGAGGAGTGGTGAGATTGGTGAATAGGTCTCAATAGGGTTTTAAATTATGGAAGTAGACTCCAAGAATAACTGAATTGGAAAGTTAGGAGGTGGTGGTCAAATTAAAATCACTATTTCAGCGGTAGACCTGTTTTAGGGAACCAATTGCTCTAGGAAACTGACTGAAGGGAAGAGAAAGTTGGAAATGAGGTGATCCATGAAGCAAATAGTTAAGGACTATATTTGATTGTTGAAGTCACCAAGAATGAGGACAGAGATTGTGATAAAAGGGAAATCAACCTGGTGCTGAAAACTGAGCAAAAGAAGACAGAATGACCAGAAGGTCAGCAATTGCCCTCAAAGCAGATACTTCAAAAGAACTGGGCTTCTGAAGGACATGAAAACAAAAGGCCAGGAGCTTTAGCCGGATCAAGGAGACATCTAAGCCATCCTCAGATGTGAATGTCAGAGTGAAAACAGCCTGTGTCTGAACACACAACCGATTTCAGTTGGGAAAAGAAGATGAAGAAATCATTGAAGGAAAAAGTTCGAAAAAATAGGAGAACTTACTGATGATAATCTGAGATCCAGAGGACACCGTGGAAGGGTTTGGAAGGCCAAGAATTACAATGCATGAATCAAACTGGGGATGGACCAAGCCAACTGGGGAGAAGAAGGGGATGATGGTGGGCCTGGGGACTTGGGCTCCTGGTGGGGACTGAAGAGAATAGAATATGAAGCATGAAGTCCCAGTGGTCCCTGGGGTAAGATGGGTCCTCACTTTTTATACTCCTCTCCAGGACTGTCTGCTCAGAGGTAAAGTGATGTTGTGTTTTGCAGAGCCAGCGAAGATGATTTCACTTACCCTATAGAATGCCTGGAACTCTTCTAGATCTTTTGTTTGTTGCAAGTGACAAATACTTGAATGTTTCTAATATAAGGGGAATTGTGTTTGTCATGAATCATCTAAACATTGGAAGTAAAATACAGTTTAACTTGTCAGATACCAATTTACCTGGAAACGTGGAAGTGTCCTCCACTCAATAGTCCCATTCCTGTCTTTACTCTTTGTCTGACAAAGAACAGGGAAAAAGAGTCAGAAAAATAAAGATGCCTTTATGGCTTTGTCTCCAGCTTAATTTATCTTGGCACATCTTGTATGACTCCCACACCTGTAGCATCCTTGTGGAATCCACAGCACATTGGGCCCATATCCATGTCCTGTCTGTACGGCCACTACCTACTTATTTTGGGGTCTTCTCTAGTAGGGGATATAAGCTCTCTGTGAGCAAAGACTCCATTTTTTTATTGTTGAGTCTCCAGTGCTTATTACAGTACCTGGCATCTAGTAGGTATTCAATAAACACCTAAGGAAGAAAGACATTATGACCCTACCAGTGCTTTTTCTTTTACAGAATGAAGCTTATAATAGCAGAGAGATTATCTGCAAAATAGCAACCAGAATGATTGATCACCTCTCTGCAGAGTCAAGAATGAATACGAACTTTCTGATTCTAAATCATGTGCGCTTTCTACATTAATCCAGTTCAATCCAAAAGAGTTAGTGGTAGGTCCAGTAATTCCACTCCAAGGTATCTATCCAGCATGATATGACCCACAGACAAAAAAGAAATTTTCTTAACCATTTAGAAGATCAGAGAAACCTTTACCCCAGCAGATGAGAGAAAAAAATTTAAGTTTATAGCAGAGAAGGAAAAATTGTTTTACCCCGTACATCCCCTCTAGTTGTTTACAAAAGGCACACAGCAATCTTGCTTCATGGCTACCCTGCACCACCCTCGCCCTGCATTGCTATCCCAGGGGTGTCTACTCTAGCAGATCTTGAGCAAGCTGCCTGGGAAACAGAGGCAAATAGGCATTTTAAATATATATATTTTAAAAACTGAGGCAACTGCTACAAAGGCAACAAACAAGGTGCTGGGATGTTAAATGGAATGGAACCTACTAAAATGCATGGGTCAGAGGCTCTGAGAATTGGACATTTGAACTGGGGCCTTAAGAAGAACGGAAAACGGTATTTCAGACAAAGGGGAAAATATGTGCAAAAGTCCTCGGTTAGGGTAGTTTTTAAAAACCAGTACAGGTGAGTTTACGTGGAAGGAGTTAGAAAGGTAAGCAGAACTCAAAGGTCAAGATGGGATTTTACTGTATGTTCAACAGGAGGCCCTTGGAGAATCATAATCAGCAGGGTGACATTATTGCATTTATCTGGGCAGTCAGGTAAGATTAGGTACTGAGCATCTACCACGGGACAGGCACTATGAGGTCCTGACGCACCCATACCCTAGAATTTGGAGAGAGAAAACAAGTCATCCTCTATGCCACTGACGTGTGTTCCCAATCCACAGCATGAAGAGGGGAACATGAGGCAGGAACAATATCCTAAAAATACAACTCTAATGCTATCAAATTACTTTGACTCCTAAATGCTTAACAAGTTAACCTAGTTTGGTACACCCTCATAGCAAATGCTGAATTAAGGCTCAGAGACTCCATGCACAAATGAGTAAATGATAGGGAGACAGGGGGCCTCTTGGTTGTGCTTGCTTCTTTCCCCCTCTGTGTAGTCTTGGAAACAAGAGCACTAACAATGGTGCATATAAATCATTGCTTAATGAATTACTGCAAATCATTACTTACGCTCCTTCCCTACTAACTTCTTTGTTTTAGTCAATTGTCTTAGCAATCCAGTGACTACAAAGCAGAACCAGCCTTTGCTGGCCCAATGACAGACCCCAGGCCCATCAGACCCTGTTGGTGACACATGTTTTTAAGAACCTTGAACCTATTCCAACCTTATCCACATTATATTACTAAGATCCCCACCTCTGGGAGGGATTTGGCCTCCATATTCTGAACATGCATGAAGAAGCATGTTCCCCCACTGCAGTTGTGAAAGCCTGCTCCAAAACCTCCTCCCATCTCAACCCCCCACCCCACCCCCATGCAAAATAATATCATCCTTTGTGTTAGGCTCCTTGTGGCCTATATAAGGGAGAGGCTGTTGTCCCTCCGGGAGACACTCACCCTTAAGGTCTTCCTGGATCTTTCTTCCATCATTCTATTCAATAAAATCTCAGTTTCAAAATCAACTATTGTGGTTAGAGTCCTCATTTCATCCTTGAGTGAGGAACTCAGGAACCCACTACTGCTGACTGGTAACAATAGTAAGGCCAAATGCAGCTCTAAATAGCAGAGACTATAAATGATTCCAGCATAAAATGGAAGAGTTCCTGGAGTAAATATTTTCCTACCATTATTTATAAATAATTCAGATTTCTGTTTAAGCCATTTGTCAGTGTGCCTGGGAAAATTAAACTGAATATATTCCAGCCAATGACCCCACTTCCTGTTTTATAAGCCACAGCGGACAAGGATGCAGAAAATAAAGAGGCTCTCTCCACACACTCTCTCTTGTTGGATTCACTTTCTTGTCCACAAACTTCCCAGGAACAATGGGCAGTAGCCCAGCTAGGAGGGACGACAAAGCAGGAATTGGGTAGGTTGGGTCTCATCATTCTGGAAATTCAGGCAGTTTGAATACGTACTGAAGGCCCCGCAATACAAAAAAACTTGGGTTAGATCCCTCCCTCACTTTGCTTTTTAACTAAAGTTTGAGGAATATTGTTTTAAATGCACAGAAATGAGGGTTTCTCATCTTACATTGTAAGGGAAAAACGGTAACACATGAATTTAACATAGAGAATTTTTGCAAAAGAATGTTAAAAGGAGTGGTTTGGTAAGGCTGAAAATGGTTAAAATGGTTCCCTTTTCCATTTGATAATATTGGATAATAATGGGTAGAACAGAGCACGATGGGAGACTGGGAAAGGCAGGGTTTCTCAGTCAGCCAGTCAGTTTGGAGAAGGACTTAGGTGGAGGTGCGGGTCACGGCGCTAAAGGAAATGCCATGATTCTCTGTATCACTAATTGTGAATATTAAAGCGGTGTGTTTGCTCAATCATTCATTCATGTGTAGAAGCTAAGAGTTGCTAAGAGGAGAGAAGTTGAGATTCAGAAGGCAGGGGTGAGACCCTCACCACAATGAAGGCAAACCAGTAATAATGACAAACAGAAGAAAAATCAAGACTCACCGTGTGCTTCTGTACAAAAGGGAACCCAGATCAGGCTGGTGTGCGCTCAGTGCCAGCGGCTTCAGCACTTCAGGACGTGCCTTGGTTTCTGTATCCCACTGGCCCCATGTAGAGGTTGATACAAGAGCTGAATAGGCGAGAGAATAAACAGTTATGTTTAAGGTTAAGCCTGATTAAAAACAAGAGAACAGGCTCCAAATGGAGTTACTTATATCAAACCCCACAACACCAAATCACAACTTAATTACAATTTCAGCTCTCCTTGAAATCCATTCTTAATCCAGTAACCGGCCTCATATACCCCTGCCATTTCCTAAGGGAAAGTAACTTTGCAATAACCAACGCGCTTTCCTTCCTCATATAATTTCCTTCTGGCCCCCGCTTTTGTATAAGCTATAGAAGTCTTTCATTTTACACAGTTCCTCAGAACTCCTACCTGCTAGGTTGGATGCTGACAGATTTGAAACTGGTTTTACTCAAGCTCTTAATATGTCTCAGTTTATCTCTTAACAATTCTTTTGTCAAAAGAGGGAGCTGAACCTTAGAGACCCCTAGAAGTCCCCAAGAAGCAGCAAGCAACTGGACAAAGGTACCTGATATACTCTTGGAGCTCGCTATTTGGTTCTTCTGGAGGTTGTGGGTGAGTTCCTATAGGATCCTAGCTCACAGCTTTCGCATTGTGAGCTTTCAGATTTCATTTGAGCATTTCTTTTTCTGAATGGGTCCAGACTTTTGCCAGAGTCAGAATGGGTCCTACTTAAAAGTTGGACAGGGTCCTCGGTCAAGCCAGGTCCAACTTAGAATCTGGACTCTTCCACATTCTAACTCAGAGAAATGCACACTTTCTTTCCTGTCCCTTCTGCCTGGAACAATAGTGTAATTGATCCATTATTGGATCAGATTTTGGTATTCCTGTAATGATTTACTAAGAGACATCATCCTGTATGTTATCGGATTGAATAATATTACCATTATAAACTATATATCCCATTATAGATTATATATTTCCTGAATAAAATATGACAGAAATAATCTCCACCCCTCAACAAATAATTTTGGCTTCCCCTACGAGCAAAGCAAATTATCAAAGTGTCATTTGCCAAAAACATATTGTTTATTCACCTACTTAATTACAATGTCTTAAAATCTCATAAACAATAAATCTGAGAGACCAAATCTGAACACTAAGACTTCCAGTTGGCCCTTAGAATATTATCAAATGGAAAAAGGAGCCATTTTAACAAACAAGTCTTACCAAATCCCAGGAAAGTTTGAAGGCATCGAAAACTGTTATTAGCATATACAGCCACCAGATGTCAGCATTGGTTTAAGCAAATATGCTATGTCTTGCTTTCTCTAGATTAATTCATATACTTGGATCTCTGACAAATGCTTTCATTTAGACAGCTGATGAAACTGTTCCAGTTTTTTTCTAGCTATTAACATAGAAATTAGGATTTGGTATAGCATATCTGAACTTCTTTTCTACTACTTTGTGTGTTACATTATTATTTGTTTTAATAAACCAGCTCAACAATGCTCATTAGTCTAGTAAATACAGCTAAGAAGAAGAATTATAACAATAGTTATATGTGTCACACAGTTCAGATCCAGGTAATAGGATCTGGTTTTCTCTTTTCAAAACACTGCATTCATGGGTATTGTCAGCTCAAGCAGATCTTCACTAGGGGAAAGGAAGTGGTGAAGAATTTACCAACCAAAGTCCAACTAAAAGGTGTTCTTCTTAGGCCAGTGATACTGTTTACATGTGAATGTAGTTCGTGTTTCTGAAATTTACAAATCTCAAACTTATAAAAATTTATAAACTTTTTCACTGGATGGGTGTAGCCAGAATTAATTTAGTCCTTAGTTTCTCTATTTTCTGATAAATATAAAGAAGGTTAAACATTTTCTTAATGTTTACAATTTGTTGTTAACAAGTTTTGCTCATCTTTTGGCTTTCTTCAATGCAATAGTAGTCTTCTCCTTCTTACAAATTTTGCTGTCTTCTCTGGGAGAAAAAACAGTGCATATATTTCTATTTACTAAAGACACTGAAAAGATATTTTGGGAGTGCCTCACTTCCAAGAAAACTTTCAACAAGCCCCTTTGTACTCTCCCCACACCACCACAACAGATGGAAATCTTAAATCAAGAAACAATACGTGACAAGAGCAAGAACCAAAGGGGAAAGCTAGCAAAAAAGTGTGTGCAAAGGAAGAAAATCCCAAGAAGGAATTTATTCCTGGTTTGTCCTTATTAAATCATGTAACTGTGGCATTGTGATTTTTTTTACAGATCAACAATTTTGTTTTTCTTTTATTTGGCAAAGAGAATTAGGCTCACTCTTCAAACAAAGTGACAAGGAATTGTGTGATCTGAGAGTAAAAATACAGTTGATTTAAGCCCAAGGAATGATAGTGGATGAACTTGGGAAAAAACTGCTGCTGAAAACAGGATATTAGGAATGATTTAAATATATTTGGTGCTGTCATTTATTCTGGTTTCATGCCTGTTAAATAGCTTTGTATCTCTAAGCTGCCTTCAAAGGACATCTCAAACATTTAAAATATCAGCATTATATCATTAACACATTTCTGGTCAATGAGTTGGGAAACGGAGAACTTATGAAAATATGTGTTGCTATTCTCTTTCAAATGAGCTGCATATCATATCCATTAGCTCATACCAATACTGATCTAAATTCATTATTTTCAGTAGAGTGCAATTTAGAAATATAAAACTGATAAATGAGAGCCAAATGAAGAGGGGGCTTGCACTAGAAGTCATCATTATAAAGCTCAAATAAGGAATATCAGCAATAACTGCCATGCTGTGGAAATGTTGAGTAGTGTACATTACATTTTTTTAAGAAAGAAAATCTTATATGTTTTCAGCATTTTATTTTAGACAGAATAAATACGTTGACAGTAATTTGATCTCATTTTCAGCATGGCAGTTTGAATTCACCAGAGTACCTAGGTTATTTATCACACAGACTCAGCAAAAGAGTCAAATTAGAGGCTAGATTTAGATTTGGATCCTACCTTCCAGAGATTCTGCTTTGAATGGCCTGGGTGTGGGCTGGACTTCAGATGTTTGAAAGCTACCCAGTGAATCTAATGCCCCAAACTTCACATCTTACAGAAATGGATGTTAACACTTACTGCTCTGTTACTTTCAGCGTTATTTATAAAAGGATTTAGTTCCAAGTCAGGTTTAAAATGTGCTTGGAATGGGCCTCCCTGGTGGTGCAGTGGTTAAGCGCTGCGCTGTGGAGCTGTCAGCAGTGGCGATGTGAGTTCGACGCCCGGCCGGGGAGATTCCCACATGGCGCGGCAGACCTCTTCTGCCTGGCCCGCTGCTCCCCTCAGCAGTATATTTCCATCGATCTGCCTGTCCTGCTCCCCACTCTGTCTCTGGTGAACCCTCTCGCCAGCTTGTATACATAAATAAATAAATATTTTTAAAAAATGTGCTTGGAAAAATCTATCAAATCACTTCAAAATGTGATTGCCAATTAAGTACTCTTTACAGTTAAAAGAAGAAAATATACTTAGTAGATGCACCTTCACATATCTCTGAGCTGATCAATGGATCCCTTGCAAAATTCCCAAGAGCCGACTATTTTGGCTTCCAAAGAATGTTATTGGTATCCCCCCCAAAAAAAATTAATATCAAATAATTTGAGGGTAATTATATTTTTCTTTTCTGTGTGATTTCCTAGAATCTATAACATGGTGATAGACTGTAAATCTCCAAGAAGGACAAAGAGCATGTGGTATGCAGTAAATGTATTAAATGTCTGAAGGAACCCTGAGCTTAATGTTTTATGGAACATACTTTAGGAAATGCAGTCATAGGCAATCATAATTAGGACCTAGAATCAAAGATGTTATCCAAAGATTTTATTCTGCCTGTCCAGTATACCACTTCCTTTCTAATTTTCTCTTGGAAAAATTAATATATCACCTACAAATATTTTGACATTTTCTACGAGAAGCCCCACATGATGGTTAAGATTATAATCTCAGGAACAAAACTTCTTAGGTTCACTTCCAGCATTTTTACTTGATCTTTCTGTGCTTCCAAATTTCTACCTGTGAAGTGTGAAAATGTATCATACCTACTTTGAGGTATTTATACTTGCTAAACTTAGGCCATTGGCATTCTGTTACAATCATGATTTTAAAAAATGACACTTAAAAGTGAGATACTCAACTGCCATATAAAGAATTTCAAAGGAAATTTCTGAGAATCCTTCCCCTGACTTCTGAATCCTCTGACCCACTTGAAGTACATGAAAGAATTGAGTAATAGAAGGAATATTTGTGAAGAGAGCACTCTGGAGAGAGCTGTAGCCTTGTTAATAGTGTCCATGACCCCACTCTATTCAGAGGGACTTGGCCCTCCTGAGTGGGGCATCCCCAACTTTAGGATCCCCAAACCTTTTGCCCAGGAAAGTTAGAGGGCCAGGGAACAACTGCTCTGGGACAGATCCACAAGAGGTTTTTAGAGGACAGAGCACTAGTGATTCCTGTGGCCCAGAAGTGGGTAGCAAGTGAGATGCCCAGAGTGGGTAATGGAGGGAGGGAGCAGTAGCAAGGAGCTGGAAGTAAGACTGAATTCCAAAGATCAGCAGCAGCAGCAAGTGGCTGGAATTGAAATGGTTCTGCCAGCTAGAACCAAGGAGGTTCCCAGGACTAAATCCCAAAAATGCCACAAAAGCACCCCATCCACCAGGAAATAGTTTTAAACCACAAAGTCCAAGGTGAGTAAAGAGAAAAAGGTTAATCAGGGCCTCTTCCTAGGGCAGACCTGCAGGGGAAGCAGGCCTAGGCTAGGCCAAGGAGAGTTTGCCTGCTAAATCAAGGGCAGAACTTGGTTAATAAATAACTTAGGCTCCCAAAATCAAATTACTGAATTGAGCCTCTTTTGTGATTTTTTTAATATTTATTTTTATTTATTTATGCATACAAGAACTGCGGTGTAGGCTAGAGGTTCAGGGGCAGGGGGGTGAGAGGATTCACCAGAGACAGAGTGCAGAGCAGAACAGGCAGATCTACTGAGATACACTGCTAAGGGGTCCAGTGGTCAAGACAGAAGAGGTCTGCTGCGCCATGTGGGTTAGCTCCCTGGTCAGGGATCAAACTCATGCTGCAGGGGCTGGCAATAGCTTGATAGTGCTGAGACTTTAACCCCTGTACCACCAGGGAGGCCCTCTTTTGTGATCTTAATTGACAGTAGGATGATCTATTAATTTAAGCATAAATAGAAAAGTCATGGAGCCTATAGAAGTTTTCATCCAGGGGCAACAATGGTTACTGAATAAATTTTAAGAGGCAGAAAAGCAAAATAAAAATGATTTATGATATTTCTATACTTACTCATTGTGATATAACAGGTCTACTAAAGTCCCCCATATAGCATAATTACAAAAAATATGCTATAGCACACTGGCATTTTCCAAGTTAGCTGGTTAACTTTTAATCTGGCTTAAGTATCTCACCTGTTATCTCATATATTGAGTGCACATGTTAGAGGCGGGCCAAGAAGTCCTGTCTCTAACACCTGGTGTTCCTAGGCCACCTTCCAAAAGCAAAGGGAGATTAGAGAGTTCAGCATCTGTTGTTAGGTAATATACAGTCATTAGCTTGTGTTTGCAGTATGGTCACATTGCTTCTAGATTCGGTAAACAGTAAATGAGAGATAGGCTTCCAGATCACCTCAGCCTCAGGAAAACTTGCTTGGTGACCTCATTAGCAAAAGTGGAGGTACATTCCCTACCTTGGTTCTTCAGTCTCCATTACATGAGCTTCTCACTAAGTAGGAAACTCCTGGCTTCAAATCAAGAGGAGAAAACTTCAGAGGGTAGATTCAAGGCTATAATCTGCAAATTCAGGTTTCACACTGGAGAGTCAAATAAAATGCAATGTAGAACCAGGGAGGGCTCAAGACCAAGGCAGATATGAACATGACTTCATGGAACTTGGAAGATGCCAAATCAATATTTATTGTGTGAACAAATCGATCATAAATAAATGAATAAAGTGAGTGGGTCAGGAGTTCATGTCTGATAAGCTGGTTTATATTCCCTAAACCCCTATAATTCCTTGAAGAATGAAATCTTCATGCAATATTTCTTTCTCATTCCTTCTCATTTCTGAACTTACCTAACAGCTGTGGGGATTCCATTTTGCTTCAGCAGAAGAGTACTGAAATTGGGGCCTCCCCGGTGGTGCAGTGGTTAAGCGCTGAGCTGTGGAGCTGTCGGCAGTGGCGACGCGAGTTCGACGCCCGGCCGGGGAGAATCCCACATGGCGTGGTGGACCTCTCCTGCCTTGCCCGCTGCTCCCCTCAGCAGTGTATTTCTGATCTGCCTGTTCTGCTCCCCGCTCTGTCTCTGGTGAACCCTCTCGCCACCCCGCACCTCTGGCCTGTACCCCAGCTTGTATGTATAAATAAAAAATAAATCTTTAAAAAAAAAATAAAAAAAAAAAAAATAAAAAAAAAAAAAAAAGAAGAGTACTGAAATTGAATCAGGGTCATTGTCATAAGTATACTAGCCCTGGAGTTGTGAATTCAAATCTGAGATATACCAAGTATAGGCTGTATAACCTTGCTAGTTACATCTAACTTTTGGAGTCACTGTATCCTCCCTTGTAAAACAAGAGAGTAATCCTTTGTCTGTGGATTATAATGTGATATAAAGAGGATACATTTGTGGAAATTGTACCATAGTGTGTGGTTCATCTTCAGTTCTCAATAACTCACTGTTCATTTGTTCATTTCCTCACTCCCATCCTAGACACATCGCCCTAGTTCTGCTTACTTCCACCCCAACCTTAGCAAATTCAAGGATGGTTTGAAATCTCTGAAGGGAATTTGTCTACTTCTCTAAATTATTACTAGTGAGAGAGCAGGAATTTAGCTTTATTTTGCTAATTTCAAGTTCATCATTCATTCATATATTTATTTTAAAAATCATTGCTTGAACACTTAGTAAGCATCAGATATAATCCAAGTATACCCAATTAGAAATAATCCTAATTAGAGAAAATTCAGTAAAAGGTACTACAGAAAATATTTGCTGCTTGTTCTATTTTACATCCAGGTCCACCTGCATAGTTCACCCTTTAATAATACAAATGGAAATGGATCAATATCAAATATTTCAGGACTAGCTACTGAATAAAAATATTCATATAGAAATGTCTTCATAATAAAACACATTTGAATAGAAAATTACATATATGTATATATCAGGTCACAGTTATAGCTAATATTTTCTCATTTTGTTTCCTAGATTAAATGCTCAAACATTGGGGTCTCCATGGTGGCGCAACAGGTTAAGTCTCAGCACTAGGAAGCTATCCACAGACACTGCAGCATGAGTTCGATCCCTGGCCAGGGAGCTTCCCACATGGTGCAGCAGACCTCACCAGTCTGGCCCCCTGCTCCCCTCAGCGGTATATTTCTGATCTGCCTGTTCTGCTCCCCGCTCTGTCTCTGGTGAACCCTCTCACAGCCTCACGCCTCTGGCCTGTACCCCAGCTTGTATGTATAAATAAATAAATCTTAAAAAAAAAAAAAGAATGTGTGTGTGTGTTCTCTCTATAGAAATCAAGCAAACAGACTTTCTAAAAAGAGTCCAATAAAAGTTAGACAGTTTTTCACATTGTTAAAACAGAAGACCCAAAAATAGATATCTAAAATAATGCTTGAGCATCCTTTACATTTAAATTATCTTTGAACTAATGA
Organism: Scalopus aquaticus; assembly: GCA_004024925.1. Taxonomy (NCBI): domain Eukaryota; kingdom Metazoa; phylum Chordata; class Mammalia; order Eulipotyphla; family Talpidae; genus Scalopus; species Scalopus aquaticus. Next base: position 37,271 of record PVIJ01004859.1, on the reverse strand, counting down.
ATCAAAAGCCAACTATGAGGCCCTGGTGCCACTTATTTTTCCTTTCTCTAGTATTTTCTACCCAGAGTAAACATACAAGTGCAGATAGAAAATTAAATACAGCTTGCTAAATCTTGGCAAGGACCCAATACTCTGCACTACAAGCTCATTTTTTTTAAAGATTTATTTATTTATTTATGCATACAAGCTGGGGTACAGCCAGAGGCGTGGGGTGGCAAGAGGGTTCACCAGAGACCGAGTAGGAAGCAACACAGACAGATCGAGGATACACACTGCTGAGGGGAGCAGCAGGCGAGGCAGGAGAGGTCTGCCGCGCCATGTGGGAATCTCCCAGGCTAGGCATTGAACTCTGTGGGGCATGAAACCTGGAACCGCACCTTCCCTGGGACCACCCTGTTACAAGACTGCCATCTGCATAGAGAATGTAGAGAGAACATGGCCGGGCAACTCCAACGCAGGAAAAAAAGCTCCTGCTCTCTTCCCACACCAGAGCATCATGGGTAAATAAAGTAAGAGAGCAAAAATATTTATGGAATAACTCAAATAAAATCAGTGGGAAAGAGGAGGTTCTGGAGGAAAAAAGCTAAATCATATGTTCTCAGGAAGGGCAAAACCAAAGTAAGCTGTGATAAGCCTAAACATTCTCCTTTCCCCTCCTCCTTTTCCCTCCCTCTCCTCTCATTCACTTGCTAATCAGCTCCTTTCTCTTCCTACCTACTCCCACACCACCCCAACCCCCACTTCACCACAGTTGATTTCTTCTGTTTCTTCCAAGAGGCTTCCTTAACACCCACTTGCAATCCTCTAAATGGAGATTTCAATTCCCAGCCCGTTTGACCTTTCAGGTCCAACATCCACTATTAATTGACAACTTTTCTCTGTGACATTTCGTTCATATCTCATCAGATCAGATCATCTTTAGGTCACTAGGGACACATCATCTTGCTCCTACATATCCTAACCTCTCAAGGGTACCATTACGTGAAGCTTTTAAACACATGAGTCATAAAATGCTGCCTAGGCCTCATCAGGAAAAATGAGGACAACTGAGGGCAGCAGAGACTAAGGTCAAAAATTCCTCCTGTAGTTGCTCCAGGATGCGGGTGCATTTAGTAGCTCTGTACCATAACTCATGCTATAGCAGCCTTTGCTAAACTCAGCTACTAAAAGAATGGCTTCTAATGAATTAGGTCATCAGAGCAAAATTTCCATTTCTAATATATTTCTTTTTTGTTTTTAAGAATTCATTTTATTTATTTATGCATACTAGCTGGGTTGTAGGCCAGAGGTGTGGGGTGATGAGAAGACTCACTGGGGAACAGAACAGGCAGATTGACTGAAATACACTGCTGAGGGGAGCAGCGCTGAGGCAGGAGAGGTCTGCTGTGCCATGTGGGAAGCTCCCTGGCCTGGTATGGAACTCGTGCTTTGGTAACTCTGGATAGCTTCATAGTGCCGCACTTAACCAACTGCACCAACAGGGAGGCCTCTAATATATTTCTTATTTGGCCTGCTCCTATCTTCAATCTCTAAAGATCTAAAAACAAAACTTTCTTTGAAAAGGGTAAACTTTTCGCAAATGGAATAATTTTTTTTTAAAGATTTATTTATACAAGCTGGGGTACAGGCCAGAGGCATGGGGCGGCAAGAGGGTTCACCAGAGACAGAATGGGGAGCAGAACAGGCAGAACAGAAATACACTGCTGAGGGGAGCAGCGGGCGAGGCAGGAGAGGTCCGCCGCACCATGTGGGATCCTCCCGGGCTGGGCTTCGAACCTGCATCGCGCGCCGCCACCAACAGCCAACAGCTCCACAGCTCCACAGCTCCACAGTGCAGCGCTCAACTGCTGCGCCACCAGGGAGGCCCCCGCAAATGGAATAATTTTTAACATGACTGCAAAGAATTTTTCATATGCTTAATTTTTGTTGCTAGGGATAATTATTGATTTGACCAAGTTGATGTATAATAAATGATATTGTATTACAGCCTATCTTCAATTGCATTAAATTTGCCATTTTAAATAAAACCATAGTCAATAAAGGTCATAATTTTCTGTAATGCTTTAACCTCAATGAAACATTATACATGAACAAAGACCACAGGTAGATTATTTAATGGATTTAGAATTATTAGAACTACCAATGGATTTATTAGTAGTCATGTCTCTTAGATATGTAAACTACATTAGAGTTCAATTAACTATGCAAGTGACTAAAATTCAAATCAAAGTTTGAAAGTTTATTATAAGCATACTTTTTGTGAGCAGTATTAGAAATATCTCAAAAAATGCAATTGAAGAGAAATAATAATAAATAAACATAACATTTGTCTGAACCATAACTGGTGTCCAATAAATACCTGGCTGAATGAATGGACACAGCTAAGACAAATCACACAATGTGGGAAAGGTAAGTATATATGCAGACAATCATAGAATAATTTTCTTTCCAGAGGAGAAACCGAAGAATGGTCCTTTAACATTCAAAAGATCCCAAAGACAATACAAGAAATATTGTTCAAGTAGCTGCTAGAAGGATAGGAAACAGGAAAAAAGTTATCTAGATCAATCTATGAATGTTTTCATTCCCCATTATTGATTTGAGCTAATAGGGAATATTAAAATCCAAGAACAATTATAGGTTTAATATGTCACGGAAGGAGGAAATTTTAATTAAATTTTGTAAACAACATAAATCTCATTTAAGTATGAATACCTCTTCAGAAAGAAATTATTAATAAAACCGCTAATTTGAAAAGATCAAGAGCATTGAAAAAAATTAAGAAGAAAAAGACAAAATTAATTTATAAAGATTGATTATTCCAACACAATAAATACCAATAATGCAATAGCAGAAAAACATAACAGGAAGTCAGGAAGGAACTAGTTTTACAGTAATAGATTTAAAGATCAAGAAATGTCTAAAAGAACCATTAGGAAGTTTCTTGCAATAATGTGGGTCAGCAGAAGCTAACAATTATTTCTACTTTACAGAGAATACACAGTAAGGCCTGTGCGTAGGAAAGATTTTTTCAGAGTTGGCATTTACTTCTTGTTGAATTCTTTGAAGAGAGCTAAACCTAAATAAAAAAAATTTGACTTATGATTTTTACATTGTATTTATGGTAATTAGTGTATGAAAGATGAAAGGTCAAAGCAAAAATAATCTTATTTTAAAAATGTGTATCCACCAAATTTCTTCATGTTCTCCCAATTCTTTAAAAACATCTCAGAGATGGCACAGCATCAACCAAGATCAAAGAATGATGATTTGGGCCTCCCTGGTGGCACAGTGGTTAAGCGTTGCGCTGTGGAGCTGCAGGCAGCAGTGACAGGAGTTCAACGCCCAGCCCGGGAGGTTCCCACATCGTGCGGCAGACCTCTCCTGCCTCGCCCGCTGCTCCCCTCAGTAGTGTATTTCTGTCAATCTGCCTGTTCTGCTCCCCACTCTGTCTCTGGTGAACCCTCTCACCACCCCACGCCTCTGGCATGTACCCCAGCTTGTATGCATAAATAAATAAATCTTAAAAAAAAAAAAATGATTTTACCTCCCTAAGTAGATCCCTCTTCTTTTTTGATAAAGGTGAGGAAAAGTAAACATCATAAAATTCTTCAATGCTCATTAGAACTCAGCTTTTAAAAATGGGGAGGAGGATCATTTTCAATGGGGTAAATAATTCAAAACCTGAGTATTTTTTGTTTGTTTTTTGTTTTTTTTTAATATATATTTTTATTGTTATTTATGTCTTTTACATTTTGTATTCCCCTTGGGTAGCCCACCACCAATTCACCCGTGATCCATCTCCATGGTCCCTTGTGTTCTTTTCTATTCCATTTTGTGTGATTTTCCTTCCCTCCCTCCGCCTCCCTCCTCCCCCCCCACCACTGATTGTCTCTCTCCCACCCGGCCTCCCTATAGTCCTGTTATAAGTGAAACCATTCGATATTTTTCTCTTTCTTTCTGGCTTATTTCACTGAGTATGATCCCCTCTAATTCCATTCATGTAGCTGCAAATTGCATGTGTTTATCTTCTTTCCATGCTGAATAGTATTCCATTGTGTATATGTACCACATCTTCTTGATCCAATCATCTATTTTTGGACATCTGGGTTGCTTCCATACCTTTGCTATTGTGAACAGTGCCGCAATGAACATACGGGTGCATGTATCCTTTCGGATTAGTGTTTTTGTATCCTTTGGGTAAA